>AZLU01000310.1:0-38031 GCA_002224055.1 Pezizomycotina sp. ARF18 | reverse complement strand
AAAAAGGAAAGAAAGGATAAGTATATCCTCGTTTTTGAGGCTTAATCGAGGCACTCCCGAAATACCGATAATAAGGAAAGAAAGAAATATATACACTCAAGGATATATATGTAAATATATATGTAAAAGTAGTATAGAGAAGAGTAGTACCTATTTTTTTTTTAATTATAGAAGTATCTATTATATCTCTCGAGTACTTAGTAAGTACTTATAGTATATAAGTTCGGTAACTTGGTGGGCGTGTTGGCGTAATCAACTAGAAAAGTAGAAGAAGGGAGGGAAAGGAGCGATGTCGTCATAACCCGATGCAATGCAAGCCTCTCCTTCTCTCTTTCTCTCTCTTCTCTCTTCTTCTCTCTCTTCTCTCTCTTCTCTCTCTTCTCTCTCTCTCTCTCTCTCTCTCTTTTTTTCTCCCCAACCACCCTTACCTCTTTACCGTACACTCTCACATACCCCAATCACAATCCCGCACTGGTTGGTGAGCAACAAAAAGGGAGTTGCGGGCAAGCCCACTCGGCAGCGAACAAAATAAATAAAAATAAAAACACAAACACATTAGGAAAATAGAAATAAGACCCGGAGTAGCTCCTCAGATCCTTCCTCCTTCTTCCTTTTTTTTTTTTTTTCTTTTTTCTTTTTTCTTTTTTTTCTTCCTTCTTTTCCCTTTCAACTCCTCAGATATCTCTCTCTCTCTCTCTCACCATCTAACTCCTTTTTTCCTTTTTATATTCTCTCGGATATAATTCCAAACATCTCCTGTAAAATGGAACTTTATAATCAGTAACCCATTTACGCCATCGTTTTCCCAAACCCCATACAAGAAAAGAACTACAACCAAGCTCTCAGAACCTCGGTCTACAGTTCATCACGCCTATCGCGAAGAAAGCCCCTAAAGCAAAAAGGCAAAAAAGTAAAAAAAGTAAAAAAAAGTAAAGTAAAAAAGAAAGAAAGGAAAACAGTTAAGAGAAAACAAGCGCTTTTCTCGCATAGCAAACCGTAATCCCGCAACAATGTGTCTCGTCAAGTCAGAGGCGATGTTGAAGATGAAGTCGTTGTCCCTGCTCGCGTAGTTGAGCGCGAAGACCGCGAAACCGAGATAATCGAAACGGCACCGTACGTCTCAGCTTACGGAGCCTTCTCCGCATCCGGGCGATCTTCCCATCACACCGCCTCCGCAATGTACGAGATGGAGCGCGAAAGAGAGCGCGAACGCGAAAGGAGAGGGAGCGGGAGCGGGAACGCGAACGCGAACGCGAACGGGAGCGGGAACGTGAGAGGGAAATCGAACGCGAGCGGGAACGGGAGAGGAGAGATTACTCGCCACCGCGCAGCGTACGGTCCCACCGTTCCAGCCGCAGAGTCTCCGGTTACGCCGAGCGGGACGAGGAGAGAGAGTCCGTGCCGGCGCCGGCGGCGCAGCGGTTGTCCGGAGTATCATTACTCCCGCGAGTCGAGGTCAAGGTCCAGGGACAGGAGGGCAGCAAGAGCGAATACAGGGATGCCAAGGATGATGACAACCGAGGAGCCAGTATCGGTACATCGACCCTGCCGGCAACCCAGGAATTCTTCTAGGGAAGTCAGGGAGGAGATCGTTAAGGCTGAGGAACACCTCCAGAGGGCTGCCGAATTGCAGCAGACTGGCGGTGGCTCCAGGAGAGGGTACGTGACCCAGAGGCAGCACGAGCAGCTATCGGAGTTACGGCCGTGACGGCAGAAGGAGCAGGATGTCGTCGTCACGCACGAGGAGCGTAGGGGTAAATACCAGTGAAATAATGGGAAAGATAAAAGAAATATTAGGCCTTTTCGCTTTGATTCGATTTGCTTTGCTTTTTTCTCTTCTGTTCTTTCCTTTCCTTTCCTTTCCTTTCCTTTCCCTTTCCTTTTAGTTGGACTTTTTGGGGAAAGAATATGGATGTACGAGTTCCAACCTTTCGGACGATTATCAAAACTCCTGCGGATTAAACCAAGTACTTGTTTGCGAACATTTAAAGTCTACTCTTCCCCTAATTCACGCTGGCTAATTTATAGAAATGATTTTCTTTCAATCTTTCCCTCACGATTTCTTTCTCCACGAGTCGCCTTGTCATCTTGTGGATTCATTCTTGTCCCCTTTGTTTATATTTATTTTACCTGTTCACGATTATTAATGTACCAATAATGGCAATGTAAGGTTACGAGACACTAATTCGAATACTTGCGCTCTATATCTAAATATTTCTCTTTTCTTTTCTTTCCTTTTTTCACCGTCCCAAGGAAGGTGATCATTGTTCACAAAGACTATCCGTCCTATTAAGGAAAAAAAAAAAAAAAAAAAAAAAAAAACTCGTCTCATGTAATACTACCGTTATGGAAGCTACTGCCTCTGCTTTTTGTCTTTCTTTTCTTCTTAGGGCCTTCAAACTAAATTGGTCCTACTTGCAAGTATATAAAATACCCGTGTGCGAATAAAGTGAGTCTTGCCTTCGATTTGGGTTATATATTATTACAGATATCGATGTAGAAGTTGAACAATGAGTCTGTGTGGTGAAATATATATTACATAGAAAAATTTGCGCAGGATACCCAAATCCTAGTGTCAGTCAAGCTCAAGCCAAGTCACGCGATCTTGGGATTCCAGGTTCTTGTTCAAAGCGAGGGAGATTTCTAGAGTTAATTTGAATTGATTTTTGTAGTTTTCATTAGACATAGCTATGCTCATTTAACAGTTAATAATAACTCTATATAAAAAGGATAGAACGACGATAAACAAGAAAAAGAACTATTATTATTTCATAAAATGAAAATGATTACACTGACAAGCAAAAAGATGAAAGGAAGAGGGAAAAAGGCGTCTGAAGAAAAAGAAGGGTTAACTTTAGGATCAGTCTTTCATGTTTGTTTGTTTATTTGTTTATATATAAATAGATTAGTATGGATGTCTCCCCTTTTTTGGCAGCCAGTTTTTCCTCCTCTCCTCACCATAAGTAGTTTATAACAGAATATCAATGTCAACAAGCGACGTCACCAGACGTCACAAAAGGTAACGGAAAAGATATCTTCTGGGACTTTATTTAAAAAGAAAGAGAAAAAGTTCATACGGGTAATCAAAGGAAAACTGTCCGCATCTGGAGCCAAAAAGGTGTATATATTGGTTTCTGTCTCTTTACAGAAGACCAGAGATAGCGAGAGCGCATCCAACAAGGAGGGTAGCGGCTCCAGCGATAGCTCTATCGGCACCGGCGGTGTAAGGAGCAGGTCCTGGTGCCTGTTCGGGGAGGGGGCGTTGGAGGGACCTCCGGCGGGCTTGGCAGCGTGGCACTCTTCGTCGCACTCCTCTGCGGAGGGCGCGGCCGGGGAGGAAGCGGAGCGGAAGCCGGGGAGGAGTAACCACCAGCTGGCTGGGCCAGGGACCCGCCGGGGAGGGCGATGGGCTCTCCTCCTCGCAATCCTCGAAGGTTGCTCGTTGTATCCCGTGGCGGGTAGGGCAGGTGATCGGGGTCGAGATGACGGTAGCGCAAGTCACAACGATGGGGCGCAATCGTGGCAGTCCTCAGGGGTCGGCGGGCAGTACTCGACGACGTTGAGGTGGCAGTCGTCGCAGATCTCCTGCGGTTCGGGTGTGGCGGTAGCCGCGAGATACGGGCAGGTGGTCACGGTGACAACGGTGGGCTCGGGACCGCAGTGGTTGCACTGGTAGTGACAACATCCAACCAAGCGGGATGTCGGGCTGACCGCATGCGTAGGGCAGGCCTGGTGGATGGGTGTAAGTTGGTCCTGCCAGCCGGTGGGCAGAGCTGAGGGATAACAGTGGTGTAGTCAAAGTTGAAGTTGTTGACCTGGATGTTGATGTTGTTGTTATTGATGATCGTGTTGTTCTGAGCGGCGACGAGCCGGCAGAAGCAACGGCGGCGGCAGCGGAGCTCTTGTAGTGAACCATTCTGACTTATTTTATGATTAGACTTCTGAGTAACAATGATTCCCTAGGATGCAGTTTTGTTATTCTTGAAGGATGCGTCGTTAAAGAAAAAAATGGGGGGAAAAAGGAAGAAGATATTCGTGTAATGAGTGACTAGAAAAGAGCGAATGTCGTTCTAAAGGAGTGTGTGTGTCTGAGTTAGACAAGTTGTCAAATCGATGGAAGAGAAAAGAAAGCTGAAGATATCGTTGTTTGATGTCTGAGAGAAGAAAAAAAGCTAGAGGACATCGGAGCTGGGCAGCCCTTATATGTCCCTTCGATGCCTTCTTCCTTCTGGGCGCTCTAGAGGCAGTACACTGCAGAAGAAGTTCTTTCCTTTCTTTCGTACTACGCATAGGGCTGTTACTCCCTCTTTCCTTTGAAAGCGCCGACCTCTTCTCCCTCCCCTTCTTCACCTTAATGAATTTGGCATAGCCGGAATCCTCGAGCTGGAATGAACGTTCTCTATTCCATAGCCAGTGATATATCACGCATATCTCGCCCAGGATAGTGATGTGCGCATTCCCACGAAATGGACTGCAGTGTTGTGTTTGCTTCACAGTAGTAGTAAAATAGAAGCATAGCTTAAAGTAGCAGCGGGTATCTGGCCAAAGAGTTAGGTGCTGAGCAG
Source organism: Pezizomycotina sp. ARF18 (assembly GCA_002224055.1). Lineage (NCBI taxonomy): Eukaryota > Fungi > Ascomycota > Pezizomycotina sp. ARF18. The sequence continues at coordinate 33,466 of AZLU01000310.1, read as the reverse complement.
CGTACTATGGACCGCGTTGGTTGGTGAGATACCCAGCGAAGCAAGGGATGACCAAAGGCCATTGTTTGATGAACAAAACAAAGGCCTTTTGAACTGAGAATGGAGAGAGAGATGGGCAATGTCCCTTGCGCATTCTCCATCCGAAAAAGTATTAGGTAGAGGCGAGAAAAAACAGGCCCGATCTCCAACAGACTAACTAAGCTAACAAGTCAAGTACAGGTGGTGACCAACGTATAGTGCACAAACTTTAACTCCAAGTTAGGATATCGTCAGAACCCCTAAATTCTTAAAATTATAGTAAATAACAGATATCAATATAATAATTAAATATAATATTTTAAAAATATAATATGGCCCTTTTATTAATATTACGATTTAAAAATAACACATAAAAATAAATATATTAAAATTTAATATCGATAGCTTTAGCCTCTAACATAAAAGCTTAACTTAGCTTCTTAGATACTCTCTCTTAATTAATATAGTAGGCTAATATAAGATAATATTATACTCTTATAAGAGAGCCTCTATATAACTTATTATATACTAATTACCTAGTTTTTTTTATTTTACTTTAAGAACGTACCCCCATTAGATCTATCTATAAATTTTTAAAAGAACTAACTAACCCTTAATTAGATTATACCGGAGTAATATAATTCTTAACTTAAATAAGCTAGATTTGACTCTGCGCTATCGCTCTTTAGTATCGCTTCGCTACTCTTAATAAGATTACTCGTCTTAATAATTAAAATCTTACTTAACCCTATACGTCTAAATTAATAATTCGACGGAAACTTTATTAAAATAGGAATCTCTTAACGTTAAGCCCGTTATAGCGTCTTTACCAAGTAAAATTACCGCGATAAAAGAATAAATACGCTTAAATAATAAAAATATAGACTTTAATAACGGAAATTATATTAACGAGCTTTATTTTACTCTACTTTAAGTAATAAAGTACGCCGTATTCTAGCGTTATTTAAGGACGGCCTACGAGCTAAAATATGTTCGCTACTTTTAGAAGTAGCCGCTTTAGTTTAATAGTATAGAGTAGGATCGCGATTAATAATAAGAGTAAGTTAGTTATTTTTTCTAAAGATAAAATTATAAGCGCCGTCTATAAGTAGAAAATTTTAAGGGCGGCTTAAGAGGTTTATTATAAGATTAAAGCGTCGCTATCCTAATTAAAATTAGTTTATCGTCGAGGATAATACGGCGGTTTATAGTAAAAAAGCTAGTAAAATTAAGGGCTAATCTTAGTATAAAATAGTAGAACTACCCGCCTGCTTACCCGATTTAAACTGTATAGAGAACGTCTAGGCCTTAATAAAGGAACGTCTTAATGTATTGCCGCGTAAGGCGACTAGTAAAGAGGAGCTTAGGAGCTAGGTGTAGCAGCTATAGGATAGCTTAAAGCTAGAGACTTTAATCTTTTTATTAGGTCGATATAAAGCGGTTGACAGCTGTTATTTATTAACGTGGATACCCTATAAAATATTAATTTTAGGGCTTTACACAATAAAAAATAATAATTTAATTATTTGTTAATTATATAATGGCAGGCCATTATTTGTCATTAATTTTGAATTTTGGGGGTTCTGACGATATCCCAACTTGGAGTTGAAGTTTGTGCACTATACGTTGGTTACCACCTGTACGCGTATAGTAATTGCTACTGCTAATTTACTTAGATGCTAAATTTATTATCTGTGATTTTCTCCCCTGCACCTTCGAAGTTTATGAGACGAAGAATATGGGCTCATTCGATTTGATCCGTAAAGTATGAATCGTCAACATTTCTGGCACGGTATGTAAGTTGACGTTTGCATCGCATCGCGGAGATTGGATGGTTACCCTGGAAGCTAAAATAAGGGTAGAACAAACCCAGGGCATTCTGAACTTCCGAATGTGCGAAATGCCGACAAACGTGCACTGTCCGGGCAGGCCTGGCTGGAGACCTAGAAGCTATAATCGAGGAGAATTGTGGATTGTAAGCAGTTGTTCCCCGTGATATCGATATTTCTTCTGGCTTAAGTTCCCTTTTTCATCTTTCTGTCTTTCTTTTTTTTTTTTTTAAAAAAAAAAAAAAGGGATCCTCCAGAATGTTCGGTGTACCAGTAACTTAAGTAGTATTATCAAGGCGCTGTCATCGGAAATGTTTCGGCTAAAAAGAACAATATTTACGAGCACTATCGGTCTTCAATCTAAAGAAGAAGAAAAAACTGTTTCTTTTCTTTTCTTTTTTTCTTTTCTTTTTTTTTAATATCGCTATTCAGAATGTGCAAGAAACGCTTTGTACTATACTAAAAATTAGGTATCACGTCTCTGGAAACTTCTAGAACTCTATCCCGTATTATATCTCCTTGGCAACGAGAAGAAAAGTGGACTAAAAGGAAGAAAACCAAAAAAAAAAAAAAGAGGAGGAAAAAGAGATAGTGGTATAAACAATAAGGAGTCAGAAATCTTTATCGAAGAATACAAAGCTAATCACAGGCGCTCAAGCAGGGGGATTAACGACGAAAGGGAGCGAGTTATTGAATCCCTACTAGAGTATATATGGGTAAAGTATATGTATCGAATATATGTATGTCATTGAAAGTCCCTAAGTCATACAATCGTCGAGAAAAAAATCCTCTAAACTAATGTGTCGTGGTTGGGTGGTCGTACTCGTGACGGGCTTCGTTTCTTTTTCATGAGCTCTTTATACATCATATAACCGCTCTTTCATCAAATTCGTAATATCTCCTGATCGAAGAAACTCAAAGAGCGAAAAAGCAATATGATAGAAAGGACGTTAGTAAAGGAGAGATGCATCTTCCAGGAATTTCGACCAGATCATGATTAAAAAAAAAAAGAAAAAAAAGAAAGCAATGGTCGAAGAGCGGGAAAGTAATTCAGGACAGAGTATAGGGCGCTCAGTATTGCTGAATTCGAACTCTCATGTTGTATTTGCAAGGTGGGTAACGAAGGCTTCACCTGACACGCTTATGGCAGACTGCGGTCGCTTTTTCCTTCGGATCGTCTTCCTCGGCGTCCACTCGAACCAGAACCTCTTCCAGGAAGCCCTCCAAGAAACCATTAACATCGCTACCATCCAACCGGAGCCGCATTATCCACTCTTCAATCTCCTTGAATATCCCGCCATCTTGATTACCACCGCTTGATGCGTTCCTGTCCCTGCTGCTTTTGCATTAAAACTTGCTGTGCCGCACTTAGGACTGCAGGAGGCTGATTAGAGTCGATAACCGCCGAGCTTGTGATTGAAGATGAAATGCACGTCGCTGTAAAGCCGCTTCCAATGCAGAAGTATGACACCGTCAAGAGCGGTGACTTGAGCATCAGTCCGATGGGACCCCGAAGGAGCTCTTCCGACCTGCTTAGCAGGCTTTGTTGTGCAATGGCCGGCTGTTCGTGAGGCCGGGGTGGCAAACCCCCTGTTAGAGGTTGATGCTGAGATCTCCTGTGCTGATGCCATGGGGTCGGCGGTCCTGAGGTTTTTGCTGCTGCTGCTGCTGCTGCTGCTGCAATTGCTGCGCTTGCAATTGTTGGTTGTGCATTTGGTGCTGCTGGAAATGATGCTGCTGTTGAAATTGCTGCTGCTGCTGCTGATGAGCGTATTGTTGCTGCTGATGCTGAATCGCCTGCACGTGCCTAGCATCATGACCTGGTTGAAATTACTGTTGTTGTGGCTGGTAGCCGGTGGGCTAGAGAAGCCGGGAGGTTGGTTGGAGAGTCTCATCCATCCAATGTCTTGCACTAATGAGTCTTGCTGCATATCAACGTCGTCGTTGATCTCTCATTGTAGCTAGGTCTTTGCAAGTCACTGCCCTTACGTTTCGGCGCAGGCGACGTGGGTGAAGCGAGTCTACGTTGCCTGCTGCCGCTGTGGCGGCTTCGGTACTGCTTTGGGTAACCCAAAAGACCCATAACCAGAATCACGGGAATTCGATTCTTCTTTGGGCTTCTGGCCGCTGTCCCCTCCCTGAGCGGTGTATTGCATTGGTTGTCGAACTGGAGACACGTTCCTGCCTTCTTGGCCAACAGCACTCGGTGGCGATGCATATGTAGCGGGCTGAGCAGCAGCGGTAGCCATTGACGAGATGTTGGAGCGGTGCGCCTGCCAGCGGCTGGCCGAACCGTGCCAAAGTCCCAGAGCTCGTCTTCCTTGTCATCGTGTACCTGCATCATCTCGTCAAGTTTATCTTCATCGTCACTGTCATCGCTGCTGCCACCCGGATGCTCAATAAGCCAGCGCTCGTGCCGCTCAATTAGTTCGGTTAGGTATGTGGTCTTCTTAGCCCGTTTGACAAAAGGGTGGCGTAACAATTCCTTTGCAGTAGGACGCAGATTGGGATCCTTCTGCAAACAAAGATCACAGAACTCCTTGAAGAGCTTAGAGAAATTGCCTTCCAATGTCGGAGGAGGATTCTTGGGATTAGAAATAGCACTTTCATAGGATGGATATCAGCGTAGGGGGTTCGCCTTTGGCTAGTTCCAGAGCATAATACCGAGCGACCAATGTCCGCCTTCTGGTCATATCCAGATTGCTTGATAACCTCTGGCGCCATCCAAAATGGTGTTCCTACGAATGTGTTCTTCTTTGTCATTGTTGCGGATAGCTGTCCAGAAACGCCGAAATCTGCTAGCTTCACCTGCCCGTTTGCGCCAAGGAGAACATTTGCAGCTACACAAAAGAAACGAATAACATTGAAAATTATTGTCAGTGGATCTAAACCCATCTTGCCCCCTCTCCATGACGGGGTTCGAATGAGAAAAAAAGTGAGAGAGAAGAAAGAAGAAGAGAAAAAAAAAAAAGGGTGGGGTTCCAAAAGGCCCGAAAAGACCGTTTAGAAAGGAACGAGTCTTACCTTTTATATCTCTATGAAGCTTGTTATCGCTATGGAGGTACTCCAAGCCCATAAGTAGCTCCTGATAATCGTGATATAGTCTTCGGTATGAGACCAGGTTTCATGAGGTCCGCACAACTTCCCCGGAGCAGAACTCCATTACGATCCACAGGTGGGAACCTCTCAGATACGATCCATAGTACTTTGTAACGTACGGCGAGTTGAGCTCGGCCAGTATGTTGATCTCTTGGATAATGTCGTCGACCTCATCCTCGGCGTTTTCAACATCGATAATCTTGATCGCGACCGACTGACCTGTGCGCTTATCTAACTAGAGATTTGTAGCAATTTAATCATTACGACCGAGCAGCTCAATGACCCTCCCGTCTTTATATATATATCCATTCGAATGGGCCGAAACAGTAATGAGAGAGATAAAAAAAATAGAATAAATCAAAGAAACGATATGGCGACGAAAGAACGAGTAATGAGGAGGCTCTGCAAACTTATTGATGAGTGGGGGTGAAGGGAGAAACCAACCCTTTGTATACCTTCCCAAAACTTCCACCGCCTTTTGGTTTTTTATGTCATTTCCCTCGTTAGAATTCCTGTTTACTCTGCCATGAGCAGGTGTCGCTGGATAATTTACCTATTTGGTTTTGCTTCGTGTAGAGCGTCTCGGGATCCGTAACCTCTAGAATTCCGCCTTGCCGTACGTGTGCCCCCGGGTGGAGCGAGCTTCATAGCGCGACGCCATCTACTTGCACCTTCGAGTTTACAGAAGGATTGGTTCTTATCTGAATACAGACGCGGTCTTAATTCCTTTTTTCTTCTTTTTATTTATTTTACTCGATTTACTCCTCCTTTCTGAGAGGGGTATTTTCTCTAATTTTTTCCCTTTCTTTCCCTCTTTTCTTTTCCAGATAAGTAGTGACCTTCGCTGCTGCACGCTTGCTGTTGGAAGCCGCAGGAGAGCAAAATAAGGAGGATAGCGAGTATGGAATAGAGTACCAGTCGTCAGAAGTAAAGCTGTAGTTGGGTGCTGTTGGTCAAGCTTGCTTGGAATGTTATCCGCGTCTCCTGTCTTTTTCGTGGAAGTATTTAAAAGAGAATATATGTGCTGGGGGTGGGTTTTCGTCTCTAGTTCATCAGAACAGGTATAAGAGGAAAAAAAAAAAAAAAAAAAAAAAGGGCAATAAGCAGGCCTGGAGGAAATCAAATGACCAGGGTATTGACAGAAGAAATATATAAGTAATAATAAAAAAAATTTTTTTTTTGTTAGTATCAAATAACAGCTATTGCTACAGCTCCTACTATTATGAACTAGTTAATGAGGTAGAACGAGGTAGCGGCGAAAACAGAAATAACTCCCTCCAAGGTGGGTTTTTATTGTTACTATGATCGTCAAGTAGAGGAGGCGGGAAGAAAAAAAGAGAGAGGAGAGAGAAGTCAGGAGAAAACAGCTGGCAATGTTTCTTCGATACAAAGGAGCAATGGTATTTCGAGTATTATTATTATTCCCCAAGATTTTCTTTAAAAAATTTTTTCTTTTCTTTTTCCTTTTCCCTTTTTTTTTTTTTTTTAAAAAAAAAAAAAAAAAAAAAAAAAAGGGAAAGGATAACAGGAAGTGTACAATTCCACCGCAATAGACTTCCGTTTCTCCTCCTCCTACTACTGCTGCTGCTGCACCTAAAACTAATACCTCCTTAGAGAGTAGTAATGAAAAGAATATATACAAGTATCTACGGAAAACTAAAATATAATACTTAAACAAATAAATTTGTTTCCGTACGTTATTAAGAAGGGTTCGATTTCATTATTTGTTGTCAAAAGTGTGAATAACAGTAAACTTTTTTTTTCTTTTCTTTTTTTTTTCCCATTCAAGTCTGCGGATGCGCTGTCGTGCTTCTTGCGCACTTTCAAACATTCCACCACTACACCTCGAAGGGGAAAAATACAGAGGGCAGAGACAGCAGAGACAGACGGAGAGAAACAGAGGCATTCCCCCATACCTCTGCTTTCGGCGAGCGGCGGCCTTACCGTTATCTCTCACCTCTATCCTTTTCCCTTTTTTTTTTTTTTTTTCTTCTTTTCTTTAGGGTTCTAGATCTAGTCTTTTTAGGGGAAAAGGGGGGCAAAGGGAGTGCGGAAGAGGACGAGAAACGATGGTACTCGATCCCTTTTCTGTCTCTCTCTCCACCTTTCTCTCTTGCGTTGCTCTTCCTCCGCTGTGTGGACTTCCCTATTACGGCTGAAATGGAAATCGCGATATGTATACGTGTTATGGACACCCTTTTTCCAAGTTAGGGAGTATGTACAAGTGCACACTCAGAATATATATTCCACTGAACATTTACTCACTACTTAAAAGTCATCCTTTTTTTTTCTCTTTCTTTTCCTGTAGCCGAGTAGCTTGTATTTGAGAAGTTTGGTTGCTCGCTCTTCAGAACTCTCTCTCTCTGTCTCTCAGAAACAAGGGCCTTTCTTATTTCTTGTTCTCGAACGTTGTGTATATCGTCGTCGAAGCCAATTTACTAGCCGCAAAGTAGCAAAAGCCCAGCAGCGTTCTCGTGAGATTAAAATATGAAAAATACTCCATTTTTTTTTTTTCCTTCTCTCTTCCCCCACCTCCGCGTAAGACTACCTGATACTAGCTTAAGCATATCTGGAGAGAAAGCCAACCCTCTTGACACCCTCTCGCCTGCCCTGCCAAGACTACTTCTTAAGTCTCTAAATCCGCCGCCAGTAAAAGCGCCGCAAAAACCTCCGAGAGTAATAAATAAAATAAATAATAAAAACAACGGTCCTAAAATATATATATATAAATCAATACACTGCTATATACTTAATATATAATATACTTCTTATATTTATTCCTCTATACGCACAAGCAGCATAAAATCCAATTCGAATACGCACGATGCCGCCGATAGATTACAGGGAGAATCCTGTAGCACCGGAAGTTAAGGAAAAATTCGAAAGGTAACTAAGTAGTTGCCCTACTACAACACTGCTTGTGCTTATTCAATATCGCCCAAGATATTACTCTTTTTTGTTGGGGCTGACAAACTCACAGTAAAGAGCCGAGCAAATTCTTCGACCCTGCCAGGATGCTGCAACCGGTCACTAAAGTGCCTGCGCAGGAATATGGGGGATAGAGACATGTGCTGGACTATTTTCAGTAAGTAATGGCGGCCCTGAACTTGAACTTGGATACACATGTACGTACTATAGTTGCGATCTCTCATATTCGTCATTTACTAAGTTGGATACGAAACTCAAAAAAGAGCATATAGGGATTGCAAGAAGAAATGGGTATGCATTCATATTCCTCCCTCATTCTCCCCCCTCCTTAGGGCATACTCGTGGTTTGTTAAACTAATGCTCGTCTATATTGCTTCCTCCAGATTGACGATAGGAAAAAGGCGAGGTTTTCGGGTCTAAGCTGGGCCAAGACGAATTCCTCGGGGATGAAGACGCAACGAAGAAAGAATAACGACTCTCTATCCTACTGACAGGAAGCTTAACTGTCGAAAGTGGATATCTCTACCGTACGGATGAGTGCACGTTGCTTAGTTTGTGAACGACGAGCTATCATACTCTCATTGGATGAACCTCATTTTATCTGTTTCCTTCTTAGATGGGAGTTCTGTCTCAGCTTATCAGCTACCTATGGTATCTCTATCTCCCTCTTTCTCTATTTCAGCGAAACTTTGGGCGTTCGATTGTCTTTGCTGGATGGAGACCGCAAGCACCTCTCTGCTTCTCGAATGGTAGATTCGGTCAATAAATTGTATATCACTCGCATTATATTAATTTCTAATGTGTAGAAGTTTCCTTCTCAGCACCGGACAAAAAGTGCCACGAGAGATCAAGGTTCAAGCAAGTGCTGGCGTTGCTCAAGTGGAACTCAGAAAAAAAAAAAGAAAAAAAAAGGAGATATGTCAAACTGAATGGCTCTTTCTGGCTACTTTTTGGGAATCCCTGGATGCTATCGCTAGAAGGACGAAACGCATGAACAGAAAAAGATGGCAGTACACAATTTCATATTACAGGGAAGAGGAAATCCACAATCCTAGGTCGTCAATGGAGAGCACGGACAAGGACAAAATCAAATATAGCAACGCTAAAACCAAATCAAATATTCGCTCTACATGCATGAAGGCCAAAGAAGTCAAGCAGAAAGATGTTTGTTTCCCTTCTTGTAGCCAGCACGGAAACTTCAGTTTGATAACTTACATCATCTCGAGAATAGTATAAGGTGTATTGTGGATGGATGGGTGGATGTGTAGGTATGGTATAGGTCATGTTCTAAAACTAAAAACGTTGAATGTTCTACGTTTGAGAGGAAGTAAGGAAGAGAAATAAGGATGAGTGAAGGGAAGAGAAAATTGGATGTACATAGGAAAAGGAAAAATATTGGAACGCCGGCGGACATACGAACGTAGCCAAATCAGGGTTGGGTAAATATATGATGATGGAAGCCAAAAAAATACATATAACCACAAAAGTGTGGTGAATGAAATGCTACGAAAATATGCAGGATGATCTATTAAGCAAGCGATAACGAGCAAAAGTGTAGGTAGATGCAGTTGAAAAAGCAATTGAGGGGAGTGAGAAAAAAAAAGGCGTTCTTAGGTAAGGTGAGGAGAAAGCAATGAGAACCGGAAATATTACAAACTAATTATTACTGCGTATGACCGAGAATGTTTGCGGATGTTATTCTGGGAATCAATAGGCAGAGAGACCCTTTTGCCATCAAGAATGTTGGAGTGCCGTCGATTCGATTCACCTTTTTCTTCTACTTCGCTTCGTCTCTCTCGAATTCGATAACTCGCCTTCGCCAACGACGGGGGAAACTCAGCCACCTCTTCGACATCCTCCTCTTCTTCCTCGATGATGCCACCGCCGGCACCGCCGGCTGCCGACGAGCTAGTACTTGCCCGCTTATTGGATGATCCTCTTCGAATGCCGTGACTATGGTGACTACACCATGGCCGATATTTAGCATCGGACCTTTAAAGGGCGTCTTCTTCCGTCGAGCAAACGCGACACGGTATTAAAGACTGCAGCTTCATTAAACACATTACCACGGACCACCGGTACCCTGAGGTGAAGGTGGCGGCACCAGCTGGAGTGGCCGGTAAGACCTTGAGGGAATTTCGAGGCGACCTTGGAGACTCAGAGTTACGGAAGTAACACTATTTGATGATGTGGATGAAGCTTTCGAGTGCGTCTTGTGGGAAGGACCTTACGGAAGAAAGTGAGGATGATGTAGATTTCTTCTGACATGCCTCTCCCGACGACCGACGGTAGGACGAATGAGGGGTGAGCGGTTGAGGCGACAGCGAGTGCCTCTTATTGTCGATGACGCTAGGCGTAGAGTTCACGTAACTGTTGGCAGAGCGAACCGCGGCGACTCTCGATGCTAGATCTTGTATTCGTCCCTACTGGCTAAGTCAGCCGCACTTCCGTTTCGGGATCTCGGAAGCGTAAGCTGTGAGTGTAACGCTACGTGCGATGACGAGACCCTGGTCGACCAAAATTTGTTTGAGACGAGTTCCACCATTTGGAAGGCGATGCGTCTGCTTCGACGACGCCGGCGACGCAGCCCTCTTAGCAGACGTAGCAACCATTGCTTCAGGGTGCAAAGCTCGTGAGGAAATGTAATTTCTTGTGATGCGGTCTGTTCTGCATAAGCTCCCGACTCTGAGTAGGTAGAGGTCTGGGTCGACATGATCTGAAGCGAGGAGCTCTGTCCGGGTCCTTGACTGCGGTCCCGGGTGTAAGGGTACTGGTCTTTATCTGGAACGGGAGGCACATTGGTGAAGCCGGAGAAATTGGCGACGAGCTACGATCGGAACTGAAATCCAGAAGCATTCCAAGGTCAGAGAAGTGAAGCTCAAAAGAGAGGGCAAGGGAATACGGTTGTAAAGGAGGGAATTTACGCTTCGGGACCTGCTCTTGTTCCTCCTGGTGTGTACTTAAAAGCTCGGCTGCGCCAGCATACTTGCAGCGCTCACCCTCCGGCTTTCGCTCCTTCGTTTCTGTCTGCGCTTCTCTTTTCGAATTTCCTTTCGATCAGCAACGCCCACAACCAGCAGATTGTCGCATTTTTGGGCAAGGACGCTTTCGATCACTGAGTCGATGTTCACTCCAGCCGCTTTCATCCGCTCCAAAGTATGCTTCTCTATCGCAGTGCTAAACGTCGGGGGTTGTTGAGCAGCTAAAATTGCTTTCTGCGCTGGCCCATGCTCTGCAGGTAGGGGTGAGCTAGAATTTCATTGAGGGATGGCCGAGAGATGGATTTCTTGGAAAGGAGCGCTTTGATTAACGAAAGAGCATCTGCAGAAATTTCAAGTTAGCAAGAACTGTCACCCTCATTTTTTCCCTTCCTCCCTTTTTATCTTGCGAACTTTTTTAGAAAAAAAAGAAAAAAAATTTAAAAAAAAAATAAAAAAAAAAAAAAAAAAAAAATAAAAAAAAAAAATAAATAAAAAAAAATAAAAATGAAAAAACTGCATCGTAGACTTATATTTACGAGTTCCCACCTTCTGACAATGATCAGGATATTGAGGCTCCTCATTTAAGATTTGAGTTTCGTGCTTGTCTCGTCATCTTCGTCAAACGGTAGCTCACCGCATAGTAGAGCGTATAGGATTACACAAGTGACCAAACATCGACGGCTACTCTCATCAGCAAGTCAGTTCTTATAAATTTTTAAAATCGTGGGAAACTCTTTGCCTTCCTTACCTTGACCTAGATATTTCTCGCCTTTGACCATCTCAGGTGCAGAATAGCATACTGTACCGCAAAATGTTTGGAGAAGCTTCAGCTTCTCGTACTCTCGGTAAAGCCAAAGTCGCAGAGTTTAACCTATAGAGTAGTGAGGTCAGCGTGTTGCACAGGATCGTAATGGTTTCGCTGACTTGGGAGCGAACGAAAGTTATTGCGAATGCAAAGGGTTCGGTCCTGTACATTTTCGTGCTTGTCAAGAAGAATATTTTCCAGTTTCAGGTCTCTATGTACGCAATTTTGTTGATGAACGTAGGCTACTGCCCGACAAGTTGGGCGAAAATTTTCTGGGTCTTTTCGTTGTCTATCCGACCACACTTTAGGAGGTATTGTAAAGCTCATCGCGCTACAGTATTCCAGGACTAGCCATACCATTGACTCTGTCACAATAACCTCGTATAAGCGCGCGATATGCGGGTGTATCAGCTGTCGGTGGCTGGTGTATCTCCTTGCCAAATTCTGGTCATCTTTATGGGCCGATTTTAAAACAACCTGTATATATAAATATATATATTTGGCTCGTCAGCCAACAACTTCAAAGTAATAAAACAAGGAAAGGGAAAAAGAACGAGGGAGGTTAAGCTCAAGTAGATGGCTAGCACATGCCTTCGAGTTGTTTGTAAGCTTGTGTGTTGCTAAATAAACTTTCCCGAAAGAGCCTTTTCCGACCATTCGTCCTAGGGTGTAGTTGCCGACGCTCCGAAGCTCTTTGGAACCAAATTCCCTGGAAGATGATAACATGAGCGACAGGGTCAAAGTTTAGGTGAAGTGCTAGCGAAATTGCGCGTGCGTGTTTTTTCATAAAAAATACGAAGTAGACCTTATAAAGGGGGAAGGGGTTCATACTGAAGCAGTTTCATTGTAGGAATCGGCAAGCTATCAAATTTGGGAATCAGTTAGCACTTTAGCAAGACGATTTCGAGCGAGAAGCGCGCTGGAGGATTTCATTCCCGGAAATCGACTCTTACCTTAGCCTTTTGCTGCTGTTGCTCTGCTCTCGTCCTCTGCTGCATATGAAGAGAGGGTCTCGGTGGAGCTGCGGATCAAACCGTTTGGCGTGGAGACGGTGATTTTGGGGGGCGAGGCTATCCAGAGGAATCTGAGGGGTTTGGTCCCTGCGCATCCGAGTCGTATCCGAAAGGTGTGAAGCGGCAACGGGGTAAATGGAACGGTATCGAAGCGGGACGGAACGTTATCGAGTCGTCGGAATTTGACGTGTTGGTACGCGACAGCGGAAGAAAGACGAAGAAAGCGCCCTTTCTCTTTCTTTCTTTTTTGTTCCTCTTTAGAACTGTGGGAGCGGACTTAAGGGCGTGTCCAGTCGGATTCAACGTAGTATTAAAATGATCCCGAGGGCGGAAGAAAGCGTAACGAGGAGTCGACGGCCGTACATACAAAGGGGGGAGGGAAGCTGAGTATTTCCACTTTAATAAGTTATATCTTTGGGACTTTAAGTCTAGAACGACGGGTGAAGAAACTGAAATTTAACCTGTTGGAAAAGGGAAAAAAGGCGGAACGAGTTGGTTAGACAAATCCTTGATGTTTCAACAATAACGTGGTTAGTAATAATAAGGCTGTCCAATTTTTTTTTTTTTTTTTTTGTTTTAAAAAAAAAAAAAAAAAATATCCGAACAGTTATACTGTGGTATAGTCGTGAAGTGTTCGTTCTTGTATCCCTTCCTATACTTTCACTGTAGGGGGGGGGGGCGGTAGAGAATTGAAGTAGGTTAGTAGCAAATTTATCTTATTTTATTTTATTTAATTTTATTTTTTTCTCAAAGAAATAAAATTAATTATTAAAATTAAGATTAAGATTAAAAAAAAATATAAGGTACTGCACTGTAGAAAAGGTTCGCCAAGAAATCGGGTTTGTAGGGGAATAAAAATTGTAAGGTACAAGATTCAAGATCTTAACATGGAATATTCCACTGGTTTTTTTTGTAAGTGTGCCTGAGTGATTGATACCGAGTAACAATAGTATTATCTACTACTCGATTACCAATTTCAGGTGCTCGGTAGTTGTCATATAGTTACTACTAATTATAAGCCTCAGTGTCTTTTTCTTTTTCTCTAAGCAAAGAACAAAATTTTGGTCTTAAGAGTCTAGATCTAGACGAAAAGGTAATAGTACTTAGTAGCACGCTGACCTTGATAGCAGAGACCGAGGGGCTGTCAGTAGCTTTTTGGCGGGTAAAAAGAAAGATGGGATGACAGAAAAAAGTATAAAAGGCAGTGAAGGAGCTCATATCCGATTGGCTCCAGATCTTCTAATAATAATATCAATTTGTTATTATATTAGTTTTCTTCGAGGAGGGCCCAAAACTGACTATTACAACATGGCTTAAAGAATGTCTCTAGGTATATTATTGAACACAGAGATTTATCTGCCTGAAAAAAAAAAAAAACCTACGTTTATTGTCCAGCAGGAAGTATCATATATTGATATATTTATCTTTAGAGGGGGAATAATGGCCATGGTAAGCTAACAATTGCTATGCATGGAGTTGAGAGCTAAAAGAGCCGCGAACTAGACACTTTTGTTCAACAATCCTATTATATTATTTGAAAGGTGAAAAAAAAAAAAACCGCTTGAGGTATCTGCCAATTTTTGATCTAATCTGCTCGACCCTTCCGCTCTAGCTCGGCAATCGCGTTGCTCCTCTCCTCACGGAGGGTTGTCAATATCCAGAACCATGCTATCGACTCGAACATAGCCCAAGTAAAAATCACATTGGATTTCAAGGACTCCATGGCCGTCGTGACGTTCAATAAAGACGACCCAGATGACTGGAAAATAAATGGATACCCAACGAGGCAGAAAAACATGAAAACTCTTATGGGAGCTACCGCCAAAGCAATTCGTCCCTTCGTTAGCGGAAGGTATGAAGATTTTAAGAGAGGAAGAAGGAGGGAAAAAATTAAACCTTGATTAGCCCAAACTGCTCTGTAGGCCAGCTGTTCCACTCCCGTCGATACATGTCCGTGACGCCGAACCAAGCAAACATTAGGCCGAGAAAAGTAGTAAGGGTGCGATTCTTTGGATCTCCAAATTTGTTGCTATGTGGCTATATATATATATATATATATAACAGTAAACAGATAAAGAATAAAGGAAGCAAATAAACAAATAAATAAGTAGTGTACGCTCAATCAGTTTGTGGCTTTGGTGCAAGTCTTTAAGATCTCAGCAGCTGATTAAATGAATTGAATATTGAATAAACCAGAGGCTCTCCTTCAAGCACTTACCAATCCCATTGCGCCGCCAATTATAACAACAAGGCCTTGTTCCTCAAAGAGCCTAGGTTGGGAGAATAGGATATAGGCAAGCGTGAGGTGAAAGGTAGAAACAATTTGTATCAACCTTGTGCTTGATATGATCGCCATGTTGTCTGTCTTGTGTAAAAGGTCGCCAATATTAAGTACCCAACGTATGATTCGAAGGCGAGAATTAAGCGGGACAGAAGGAACGTGGAGACGATACTACTGAAAGCTTGTGGTAAAATCGGAAAGCGGGATTTCATTGAATCCTTTTGGTTGTGTTAGTTGCTGTAGTTAGCTCCTTCTTCGAGGTTCGGAGGTCCCGAGACTTGCTCCGATTTTTTTTTTTTTTTTTTTTTTGCGTTTCTGGTTGGTTATTATGATTGCGTCGGCGGCCGGAGGGGGATGAAAAAAAAATTTAGGCTTGAAGCTCCGGAATTTTTTTTTTTTTCCTTTTAAGTTTCGAAAGCTCAAAAAACTCTGCAGGACCGCCCCTTCAAACTGCCTACGGATGCAAATCCATGGAAACGAACAACGCTTCCGACACTCACGAAATCTTTCCAGAACAGCGTGGGTCCCTTTTCGCATTTCATTGCAAATAAATCTACGCGAAACAATACTACAAAGAAAATCCAGCTTGGTATAAGCGATTCTTCCGATGGCAACACCTCAGGATCGAAAGGACAAGTTGGTTTGGGAAGCTCTAGAGGCTCCAGGCGCAGGGCAAAGCAGGCATTGCAGCTCATCAACCGCAGAGTAAAGAAAGGAGAAAAATATGACTACTTTTGGTAAGCAAACTTGCACAGACCAACCCAGTCTTTGAGGATTTGAGCTCTTTCTTTTTGATTTATATTCATTTATTGATTGTTCGTCTGCTTTTTTTTTTTTTTTTTTTTTCCTCTTATAACGTATGTGAACCATTCGCCTAACTGCTATTGCCATTCATTGTAAGGCCCTCAAGCGCACGTGCTGACCATGCTCCCTCCTACCGACGGCGCATCCAACCCCTCAGCAGAAGCTCTTGCTATATGCACTCAATTGGTTACGCGGAATACCCTACCCAAGCCATCCGAGACCTTGTTACTTTCGAGAGATGTTCATAGTATGGGCGCCGTGAGGAGGTGGGCAAGCTCTACGAGAAGGTATACCAGGCCAAGGTCAGTGCCCCTGGCCGGACTGGCGGTGCAGACGAAGACGGTCTCAAGGACTGGTTGAAGGCTTGTGTGAGGGCTGGAGATTGGTCAGGAGCTCAGAAGGTGTGTAAACGAACTGGGCTCATGATATTTACCCATGCATATTCATTATGAATACCTTTTACATCACTCCAGACCTCAGGGAGAACTGGGTGTACTTATCCAGAGCGGGACGATCATTACATGCGAAAAAGGCTGATGGCTGATGTGTTAGTACTTTTCATGGATTGTAGGCTGCAATGGGCCTTCAAAAACAATTCCCTAAGAAAAGGGAATATTACTTCTGGGCAATCACGGCGTGCCTATCGCTCCATGTAGGTTTGCCATCCGCGTATCTTCTATTCATGGTTGGGTAGATATATATAAATAAGAGGAGGCAGAATCAGACGGCGGACTGAGAGGGGTTTATTCCTTCCAATTTTTGTTCGTTTCATTGTCTTGTACGGGATTTGCATCTAACTGGAACCTTTTAGAATTCTCGACGACAGGAGAATACCCTTTTGGGACGCTGGCCGAGAGGATGATTGTGAAGGCAGCCGAGGATGCAAGCTCGGGCGAGTCTCACAAGCCAGCCAGAGCCATAAAAACCAATCAAGAATTGCACCTATTGCTCGATACACTTTCAAGTCTTAAAAAGACGGATGAAAGCATCAGATGGCTTACTAGTGATACCCTTGGCTATCAAAGTACTTTCGTCAGGGGAAGAGTGGTCATTTTGGAGTAGGCTCGCAAATGAATACCGAGAGGAACCATCGATGGTCTGACCTTTGGCGACTGTGTACGGAAGTCTTAGAAAAAGAGGCCAAGAGGCACGACAACGGCGCGCTGATTGAAAGCGACTCCACACCAGAGATGGGGTTGGTTGACTGGAGAGAGGACTGGAAAGTCTGGGAAAACCTGATCGAATCCGCGTTCAATGAAGGCAAGGCGACTGGCAATGGTGATCTGATGGCGGAGGCCTGGAGTATTATCAAAAAACACATCGAGAAAACGCGGCCTCACAGAAGCGTTCTTCTCGCCGAATTGGCGTTCGCGCCGCTCTGATGCAGAGCGATCCCCGAAATAGTACCGTTGAGGGTGCACCAAATCTGCTAGAAGCAAGCAAGAGATACTACAAGCGAATGAGTACAAAAGTTTGTTGCTACGACGATCTGCGGCCCTTTGTAGCCCAACTAAAGGACACAGATTTAAATGCATTTCAGAGCTTTCTAACAGAAAGCATTTTGAAGCCAGAGTGTTCAGTTGACCCGAAAGACGGAAATGAAGTGGTAAATAGTGTGGCTTCGACAATCAACGGGCTAAAGCTTCAGCATCTACCAAGAACGACAAGCGACTCAGCGAACAAAGATATTGATTCTTTCTTGGGTAGTTGTCTTAGAACGTATGCCGTGTCGCTACCTCTAGGTGGAGATTTAATGTCAACCGACAATCAATACGGCGACGATGCATTACTTCTAGCAGTCCAGACGGTTCTCCAGCTATATTGCAGTCATAGTTCGCAAATATTAAATCACTACCTTGTAACTTGCGCAATCCTCCTTGAACACCTCCTCCAGAGCTCGAAACGCAACTACTCGGCGCTACTCATTCTTGTGCGGGTTTATATCCTGCTCGGTGCTCCATCGCTTGCATTGCTGGCGTACCAACGCTTAGCATCAAGCAAATACAGAACGATACCCTTGCGCACCACGTCCTCTCTAGAATATCTACGATCCTTCCATTCGCCTCCCCAACCGCACCGATTGCTACGCCTTCCGATGATAACCCAGATGTCGGGACACACACTCGGCCAACCCGACTGATTCTCTCGAAATGCTCAGGATTGGCTCAAGATTTACAACTCTGGGGACCGGCAAATGCCTCGGATGATTACCCAAGCTATCGAGAATGGTAACTATGGACAAATCAGGAGCTTTTTGGAATTCGGCCGACGCTTGGAGGTCAGCATCTGCAAGCGATTGTTTGAAGTGGAGAGAAGACGGGTCAAGAGATTGAGGGGAGTTAACGACTCTGTAGGAGCAGGCTGGGACGACATTCTGCGCATCGAAACAGAAGATAATCGGGATTGGAAAACAGTGGGAGAAGGAGATTGGGAGGCAAAGAGCAGGTTGCAGCCGGTAATCGGGGTAAGTGTCTATCTCTTCCATCCAAAGGCTACGATCATGCTATCGTCTCGGTACGTATCTACGTATTATCGATTGTATCTAATAAACTTGTATAGCCGACATGGGTCAAGGCATTTGTTCTCGCGGATGCGATTTTACTCCCTTTGACTTCCTGTCTCAGTCGGGTGGCGCAGAGACTTCTGATCAAAGTTCTTCAAAAGCCTCCTCCTCAAAACAAAAGCAGCAGCCTCCGCAACCGCAGCAAGAAGTTTCCTCCACCCTGACCTCGTCTCCCAGCTTTCGACTATTTTGACCACAAGTAGCGAAAGCTTTACCGCGCAGGAACACAAAATTTTTAGAGTTCTTTGTCAAGCTGGGTCAATGGAAGCAGAAATACGGCAGTCTAAATCTGGTTCAAAGGTTAAGACCTTGATTTCAGAGATTTCCACCGAGATGAAGAAGAGAGATGATGAATCAATCGAACATGGACTCGAAATACTTGGTTTGAGCGGTGATTCGAAGGAAGAGCGATGGGTTCAACTTCATTCTTCGTTCTTGCTATTGGAGGTAAGGAGTCCGGGAATTCCAGAGCAACGTCTTGCGCATCTTGTCCTGGTCTATGTCTTCCTGAATTTGATGCTAATGTGTTTTTCTTCTTTTAGACGTGTAAGAGTGCTGTCACACTCCATGACTTCCTCCTAAACTCAGCAGCAGCGAAGAGTCTTAAGCCGCCAATTTCGCGGCCGTCCTTAGCAAGTCTCAAGCAAGAAGCCCAAGCGCTGGCAAAGTCCGTTCAGAAGACCGCAGCAGATCGTTCTAGGGCTGCCCGTGAGGTTACGGAAGATGACATTGACGCGATTATGGTTTCAAAGGAAGCCGATGACCGTCTATCATCTGTCAAGTCTTATATCAAAGACAAAGTTGGCAGGCAAAAGGTTGAAGAATTATGGACAAGATCGGGAAGAGTCAAGCAGAGGCATGGGCTGCTGTTGGAAAGGTGAAGATCTAAAGACTATGTTCAGGTTATGGCGTCTTTTGAAAGGTTTTCTAACTTGGATTTGAAATTGTCTTACCGCCTCCGACCCAAAGGAGAAATGAGGTTATATTTGGCAGATTTTTATCACTTCTGGAGACCGTAGAGAGTAACAATAGAATGAAATAAGCGTAGTATGAGCCTAAAAAGACTTGATAGAACCTGAAGACATTGGCGTATCCAGGGTTTATAAGTAGATAGATATATATCCGTATCTCCGCAGTGTTTCCCAGTTAGCCTTCGACCACTCTGAAAGTGCTCGTGAACTTGGAGATGAGCTGCGGCCGAGAGGAACATCAGAACGATGTTAATTAAGTATGTATAAGAGGGTCTTTGTTTAAAAGTATATAAATGCATATTTATATATACTATACACAACGTTAACATTTATGTATGCCTCTCGGCATCTCTATCAAGCCTTAATTCTTGTTTTTATGAAGTATTATGTTTGTTTAATACCGTGTGTTCCAGTTCAGCGAACGCAAGCAACCACTGCCATTGAAAGTCTTCAATTCCAGGAATACGCGTATAGTAGCAGTAGCTAAGTGCAATTGCCTGTTAATTATTCCACAATAGCACAGTAATTTAAACAGCGTCTCATACCCGGAATGGAAATAGCTATACTATTAGGGCAGCTTCAAGTTTGAACGGCGGGATTCGAGGACTTCTGTTTATAAGGTACCAGTATACAGAAAGCAAAAAATGAGGGAAGGGTTTTTAGAGTAAGCCACTATATTTGGTAAACATCTTGAGTCCTGTTCCAATCTTTACACTTGCAGCGTAGTATTATAATTGTCGCCGGTTCCCGGGCGGCGGAGGGGTTAGACATGGTGCCGGTAATAATATACCGGTATATAGTTTTTCACTTCAGTACTTCGATAAATAAATAAATTAATAAATATAGAAATACTATACCGGGTATAAACCTAAGGCGTAAAGGCATTGTAAAACAAACACGGATGCTACTAATAACTAGCTATTGCGAATTAACAGTTGTTATTGAGAGGAGGTAAATGATTTAATACGCATACCTAAGTAGTCTCCTACTGGATACCTCATACGCTAGTAGTACAGACAGTTGTTCTAGATTAAATTTAGTAACAGCAATCAATACTTGGGTAATTATTATAACTTATTCCTTTCTTATTACTATTACTGCTGCTTGTTGCTGCCGCCGCGGCTTTTGTCGTTATATGCGTGCGTGTGTGTGTGTGTGTGTGTGTGTCGATACAAGTATTCTTACATCTGGCTTCGCTAGCTAAAACCGCTATATATCACTATTATTCTCGCCCCTTTTCTATTTCGCTATCGGCTTTAGCATCTTTCAAAAGCCCAGCCAAAAAAAAAAAAAAAAAAAAAAAAAAACTTGATAATTGGAATTGAAAAGGAGAAGTAAATGTATACTTTTCTTTTTCTCTCTGCCTTTTTTTTTTTTTTTTTTCTTTTTTCCCCCTCTTGTCGAGTTCCTCTCCCCGTTAAAAGCGAACTTAAGAAGGGCTCGCGCTATCCCAGGTCGATCAAGCGCAGGAGACTGACGTCAAGAAAAAAAAAAAAATTCAAGATCACCTCTTTCGCCTATAAATTCCTATCAAACCAATGGCTCGCTCGCCACATAAACTCCGCCGCAGATCGCTCCTTGAGACGTTACCAAAAATCCAGTGATGACGCTCGTCACCATCGAGGAATAATACTAGTATTAGCGCAGCAGACCTACACATTGGCTTAGCATATATTAAAGAGTCAAGATCGTGAAAATTGGCGTGCTATCTATGTAAGGTTTGCTAACTCTATATTCTATATACCTCTTTCTCAAGATCATATAAACGTCAAATTGGTTTCTCGTTTTGAGGGTGCAAAAAAATGGAAGAAGAGAAGGAAAGAAAATAAGGAAAGAAGTTCCGTAAGTACCAAGTAAATTGAATTCGGCGCGGTGACTAGAGGAGGAAGGATTTCCACTATAGTAGACAGGTATCTGACAAATATAGATACAATAATACCCTTGTTCTGTGGGAATGGTCTTCTAAAACCATCGCCTTCAAACCCTCCTGAGAAAAGGAAATTGAGAGTATATTCCTGGAAATGTAAAGAACTCTGCTGCCCTCAAGCACAGATGTTCAACTCCTTTCCTAACGACTTTTGATAGGCTAGATACTTAAGACTGTATAATCTCAGCCACGCCGTCGTTTTTTTTTTTTTTTTTTTTTTTTGGTTCACGGCCGTTCTTTTCCAAAAAATGAATAGAGAAGCGCGTTGCGATAATAACTGCCGTTTTCTAAACGCGAATTATTATCTATTATACCACGGCAAATTGCGAGGGGTGTTTGGCGGAATAAAATACTCAAGGACCACTATCAAGCAGCAGTTCCAACGGACAATTCGTCTGCGTTGACCACCTTGAAAAGTAGATAACGGGTGATCAACCTGGTTCGTCTACCGACTGGTAAGAAAAAAAGAAAGTCGTACAGGGCTATTTCCCCACATTAGACCTTCTAGGAATCAAGACCGACCAATGATAATTTGACATCATAGTTACTCCTGCCGATTTTCGTTTCTTTCTTTTTTTCTCTTTTTTTCTTTTGGAAAAAGAAAATTAAATCGTGTAGATCGCTGATCGAATCCCAGAGTTTGGGCGATGGACGGATGTGCGTGCCGAGATAACGCGGGGATTGCCTATAGTCTAGGCAAGTGAAGACCGCGAAAGAAGAGGGAAAGGGCAGAGGCATGCAGTCGAATGGTAGTCTGATGTAGTTGTTCCAGAAGCGTAATAGCTTGCCATAAAGAAAATTTGAGGTCTTTATTGCCAAAAGCAAGCGGTGTGTTGTCTAATCCTGTTTTTAGATATTGAGAAGAAGATCAGCTGGACCTTTTTAGTTGGTTTGTGAACGCGGTCGAAGAATATAAAAGGCCCTCCGAGCCCTTTCCAGCAATGGGGTATTTGTTTTCTTCCAGATTCCATAACGGCCTCTCTGACATTACCAAGTATTCAGACTGACCTTCAGCGTTGGTATATATATGTATAATAATAAACGATAAGAAAAAAAAAAAAAAAAAAAAAAAGATTCTTTGTTTTCTCTTAAGAGGAAGTAGTAAAGACCATTTTTTTAACCGGGCAACAGAGAGACCGAGAGATCGAACGGACCGGTCCGCACAAGCGATTTTATAAGATAAAAAATTCGATATTTCCTTTCAAAGGATCTGCCGTGGCGCATTGTAATCAGGACCGAGAAACGCAGCTCAGGACCTAATTTCCGCGGATAGCCCTGATTGCTTTACCAAGTAAAAGCCCCAAATCATTAGATGGATTGATTGATTGGGTTGGAAGTATATAGTGTTGCGGGTACTGCACGCTATAACCACGGACGAATACACCCTTCTAGGAAATATTATAGCTCAGAGGAAGGCCGCTTGAGTTGCCATATTATCGAAGCATGAACACTCCTTTCCTCGTGCATCTGCGTGAGCTGGCTTTAAAACTACCAGTTGAGGGTAGGGAACTCAAGTAAGAAAAGTCTTTCTTGGCCGGCTCCGGATATTGTCATATCCTGGTTCTCTTGCAGGTGGTTGATTGCCCGAGCGACGCTTTGGCCTCGAGTGAAGCTGGATTGTAGCTTCAGCTGAATATCCACGGCTTATCTCACCGATCAAAGGCGAACGAATAAAAGGCCACTACAGTAAGAGGGGCGTGGACTGCAACCTTGAGGGGCTTTTAGACCTTAATGCAGGGCCATATTCGATATAAGCGGCCCTTGAGGTTCTATCACCTATATTCAGCTTGAGTGTGATGAAAAGTTCGATAGTTGGTCTCCGTAGCAACTACAGGAATACAAGTAGATAGTTCAAAATCGCTAGCCGCCCTTGCAAATAGTCTAGTCCCTTGGGGGGATCTGGGGCTGTGATATATCCACTGCAAACGCCTCATCTCTCGGACTAGCTAAGTCAAAGCTCTGATGGAAGCTCGAGTATCTGCAAAGCGAAAAGGTGTATGGATTTTCGAGCTAATTGTAGCCCGCCGCCGATTACGAATAAGAAAAAAAAAGTTTAAGGAAAAGCTGGCTTGGAGCGAGTAGAATGGAAAGAACGAGCAGAGACCGGTAAAAAGGTGCAACCTCTTCATTCAGGTAGTCATGGACCTCGTCGTTGTCCAGAGAAATCGACAGACAGAAGAAAGCTTCAAATTAGTTAAAGGTGGGTTCTCCAGTCTACTTTCTCGTTATCCGGGCATCAATTGACGGAGCACAAAGCCTCATTCAACCCTAATCATTGTAACGACGATGATATGGGTGGGATTGATATAGAAAGAAAGAAAGAAAGAAAGAAAAAGAAGTCTTGTGCAATTGTTTGTTAGTAGGGCACCGCCATACTAACAAGGTTATATTCAGGTAGCACTGCATTTAGAAAGTAATGCTGGAAACTCTATCAAATTATGGCTGGATCTGTCCTTCTGGGTGGGGCCTTGTTAGGAGTTTGCGAGTTGTGGCTGGCCGCATGAGAGCGTCAAGCTGCTTGATGCTTTTTCCATCTTTCCTTCTTTAGTATATGAATCCGCGTTTATGTTACACATCCAGCCCTTAGTAGTCTAATCTTTTAGCACCAAAAGAACAAATAAGGCGGCGGTATTGACTCGCGGCAGAACTGACAGATGGGTAAGCCAGGATGTTCCCTAAAAAAAAAAAAAAAAAAAAAAAAGAGAGAGAAGGGGGGGGGGGGGGGTTCTAAAGAGAGCAAAGTACAAAAGAGAAAAGCAAAGCAAAAAAGGAAAAGGGGGATGGGGACGAAAAGCAGCAAAGACTATTTTCCTTCAATAATCGCTAGGTAAGCCGCGCTAGTAAGCCTAAGTAAGTGTCTACTGGAGCAAACAGAGATAACCAAAAAAAAGAGAGAGAGAGGGAGGAGAGGGGGGAGAGAAACTCCTGAGCACTTTTAATTGATGCTTGGTCTGAAGAAGCTTCTTTATCCAAGACACTGGTATCTTTTAAATGACCTGATGGTTAGAGGGAATATTTCTCTTCGAAAAGAAAAGAAAAAAAATATTCGATGCGGGTACTCAAAACCACCCCTGATACAGTATGGGGTCCTCTTTTTATATCTTTTTCATCTCCTGATCTTCATCTTCCCCTCTGTCTCAGATTCCCTTCATTTTCGTGAGAGATTTTGAAACCAAAAGGTTTGTTTCTCTTTCACAGTGTCTGTTTCCATCTCGATTTATGATTATTCTTTTTCTTTTATCTGCCGAACAATAAATCTATATCATATTCAGAGAATTTTTTTCTCTGCTTTTATCGGCTGTTTTTGCCCATTATTTGCTACGCTTAAACAAAGCAAAATCAAAATATTGAGGGTTACAATGCCTTGACCCCTGAAAGAGAGGGAAGGCGCGAATTCTCAGGATTTGAATCTATTGTTACAAAAAATGCAGAAAAGGGAAAAAGGGAGGTAAGAACGAATTGGAACCGTTAGAGCTATAATCGTGCCTTCTTCATTCTAGGCCTCTTTTCTTGATTTTTCTTTTACTCTTTTCTCTCGCTGTCTTTTCTTTCTTTCTTTTTTTTTCTCGTCAGCATGGCTACAGCAGTTCGCAAGCGCAGATTTAAAGAGGCCTTCGGTGGGGGAAACATAGCCGCCTAGGTTATTAACTTGTGTAAGATGCATCTGCAAGCCTACCATCTCCTGGTGAGAGAAGAAACTCCTTTCTGCGGTCTTGAAAAACATGATATCATGAGAAAATGGGCATCGCAAAAGGAAGAACAAGGGAGGAGTGCATACTCCGACCTTGCGGTGATTTTCCATCTTCTCGTCGGGTATATATATATATATATATATTCCCTGTATGCTACGTGTCCCCCGATGCATGATTGGGAGATCGAGACCTTCTCACACATTGTCATCCTTTTCAGCTGCTTCTTCCAGCTAGATGGAGCCCAATGAATTCAGCGGTCAGGAAGCATGACAGGGGAGTATATACAAGAGATCGGTGCTCCAGTGATTTCTTTCTTTCCTTCTTTCTCTTTTACAGATATATGAAATTTGAAAAAAGGCAAGCCGAAGGTGGTATTGAAGGCTGCACACAGAGTTCGCAATTGCTCGTTTAATGGCCAATTTACCTACCTATGTCTCCAATCGCGCCCCTCTCAGGACTTTCCCATTTCCAATAGTAATGTGGTTATGAAAGGAGAAAAGTCACGGAGTTTATGTCCAGCATTTCAAATGCGAATGTCCTAAAAGCAAACCTGTAACATTCTCGTGACCATATAAATGTATGTTACGGGTTCGTCGTAGTACCTTTTTTTTATGATAATATAGATATAAACAATGATAAATCAATAAAAAAGACTGGGTCGAGTTCAGGTTTGAATAAGGTGAGAGTACGTGCCGAGAAGCGGGTAAAGCGTAAATTAAAGGTGAAGTCCGAACGGCGATTGTTCTCGTCGACAAGATGTAAACGTATTTATTTTCTGGCCTGGATAAAAAAATTGAACGTAAAACTATCCGGACCTTAAGTTCCAAGTGAAAAATAAGGTGAGAGGGAGATGGCGAAATATCGTAATATAATATAAAATAATATATAATATATATGTAGTAATTATAAAAAAAAAAATAATAAGAATAATACGAAGAATAAAAAGAGTTGTCTAGAACCACAGAGGGCCTTTCTGTTCTAACTCTTCTCCTCTACATATAAGCAGCAGCAGTAAGTTATATCTTTAATTCCACCTCTTGACTTAATATCTTCTTGTCTTTTTTTTTTTTTTTTTTTTTTTTTTAATATTCTATATGAACAAATATAAGGATGGAAAAAGGCTCTCCCAAAGAATTACTGGCCTCTGGGGCGAACACGGAACCAGAATTCGCTGTAGCTTGTGCCTTGCTGACCTCAGGATTAAACCCAAAGGAAGGGGGAAAATATTATATTATATCTATATTTGGTTTGGATAGGCTATGAAGTGGCAGATATTAGAGTATTACCGAGCCGAAATGCAAAACATGCTTAGGAACTGCTTTGATCGTGTCGGCAGCGTTCCCATCAAGCCGACGTGGCCGGTATATCCCTAAGTAATGCCAGCAGCAGTAGTATAGTTA
Source organism: Pezizomycotina sp. ARF18 (assembly GCA_002224055.1). Taxonomy (NCBI): domain Eukaryota; kingdom Fungi; phylum Ascomycota; species Pezizomycotina sp. ARF18. The sequence continues at coordinate 7,155 of AZLU01000310.1, read as the reverse complement.
TAAGTAATAATAATAATAATAAGTAAATAGTTTGATAGTCTACCGGCGCTCGCTACAATCGAAACGGCGGTAAATTTTTTCCGAATTCGATAAGACCATAGAATGTCCCAGATCGTTGCCAGCCTGACCCGGGATAAATGAAGGAACCCAACGTTTAGGGCTCCGGTACCAGTACCACGGGTCCTGCAAAAAAAAAAAAAAAAAAAAAAAGGAATTCACGCCTCGGGTGAAACAATATTGAAAATCCCGTTGGCCACATACAAGGCCACAAAGGGAAACAGGCTAAGACTAGATGGGTCCTTAGGAATTGCCAAACAAAAAAAAAATAAAAAAAATAAAAAAAAAAATAAATAAATAAATAAACAACACAACAATAATAATAAAAACCCTCAAAGACGTCGGAAATAGGCGTCGCCTACAGTTCATGTTTCCAGCTTCCCTTGTTCTAGACACTAGATGTTTTTAGCGCATCCCTTTCAATTGCAGTGATTAAATCGAAATATAGCAGATTTTTAGGCACGAAAGGTTTTGACAGTTTTCGTGTTCAGAATCTTCATCACCAGTATCGAAAAAGTTAGCGGGCGAGATTATTTCTTTTTTTCTTTTTTTCTGAAAAAAAATAAATTTAGTCAAATTATTATTGTATCCGGTTCGCCTCAGAAGAAATGGCAGTAGCTGTTCCGTTTAATTTTCTTCTCTGTGTTCGCTAGCAAATTTTTTCCCTTTGTAACGACCGAGATATTGTCCGTGACTCCGTGTTGACGAATAGAAAGGACCAGGTCAAATTCCTAGGAGACACCCCAATTGCCTCTATTCGCCACAAAAGGAAATAGCAGGGGGGGTGATCGTATAAATTATAATAAAAAAAATAAAGCGAAAAAGGTGTCCTGCTTAACAAAAGGATTACCGCTTTGGGCCGTCCGAATTCTATAGTTCTCGTGAAACCTCAGAAAGCAGCAACAAGCATCGTCCTTTGAACGTCGAGCCTTTCCTGGTCTGGGTCGCTAGGCAAACGTGTTTATTTTCAATGGCGATGGATTTTATTTGGGATAATTATTATTATATCGTGACAATTAGTTGCCCCAGCCTTGCGTTCGTAGTATTTTTTTTTTTTGGGGGGGGTTTGGTCGGTTGGTTTGCCTCGCTTCTTCCCTTGCCATTAGAGAAATAAGTTTGTTAAAGGCGTCCGTGGCTTGTGTATATCCGGAATTTCCGCGCTGTCTGTAAACCTCTCAACTTGGATACCAAAGGGAAGAAAAGGAAAAAAAAAAAAAAAGAGAATTTCAATTTTGAAACGAAATAAATGATAATAATAGTAATATTAAGTAATATTAAAAATACTAAATAATATAATAACAATACAATGAGTATATTATTATTGCTGGTATAGCTTTATTTCAATCGCAGCTGCAGTATAATTATTCGGTTAAAAGTATTTATCAGCAACATCCGCTCAAGCTCGTGTTTGACTTTACTGCCATACCACGTTCTCGAGGCCTGCATTATCAAGATCTTTAAGCATTGTAAGCTGTCATGGATATCTTAATGATATCAATCCGACAGGAATATATAGCTGGCATTCATCAGGAACAGCAAATGTTCATTGTATGTTGGGTCGCTGTACTAAACCTCCGGATCAATATATCATTATTAGAAGAAAGAGAAAAGAACAAGAAACAAGAAACAAGAAATAAGGAAATAAAGAAAAGAAAAGCTGTTCAATCCATAACAGCCTAGCGACCTTTGAGCATGAGCTGCAAATGCACTGAAAGACCCATAACGGCGCCGCCGTGCCGAAGGTGCATACAAAGCCGTTTAGTATTATCAATTAGAATTAGATATTGCATTCCGTGTGATGTGTGAGTGGCGTTCGGGTTCCTCTTCCGTGTCTGCTCGGCTCGCGTTCGATTACAGCTCCGGGCAAAGTGTTGCAATACTTTCGACTCTGATTTATTCATAATTGAAGGATCCCCTGCGGGAGTCCTAGACTAGCCTCCGAGATTGTAGCGAGCTGATAATATATCTCATTGCGCATCGCGCAAGTTTGCCTGCCATCGCGGCATTGCGATATACGGATATTTCAACCGCGTTCAGGAGGATACGTCGGATTCTGTCTAGAACAAAGATACCCGTAGATGTGGGAAAGACGTTCCGTAGTTTGCTGTGTGTTAACTTAATTGATGGACGCACCTATCACTAAGAGCCTTCATTTTGAAAGAAGAGAGGAAGGAAAGAAGGTTTGCCTAGAGACTAACGAGGCACAAGAGGGGACGTCATCAGCAGAAGTCGGTCGAGCTCTACGGCAGTAGTAGGTTCGTGATCAGTATGCAGTGTCAATGGAGCTATTATTCCGCTCCTATGAGTTTGAATACGTAGTCAGCAAGCTGAAAAGGGAGAAAAAAAAAATCCATTTTTTTTGAACTCGATCAAAACTATTCCCGTCGATCGGCGGCGTCAGGCTTTAAAAGTTTCCCAAGCACCCAGCACCAATTATCAATCCCCTCTATCTCCGACTAGGGCCCACAGAGCTAGTACCAGTGGTATCAGCGTACGTGGAATGGGAGGTGTGGAGGAAAGTGAGTGGAGTTTAAACAGCGGTATCGGGACATTTTCAAGCAGAAAAGAAAGAGAAGACGAAAAAAGGAAATGAAGAGCGAAACAAGAATGAAGTGGAACGGAAAAAAGGAAGAGTGCATGAAACCATAGCATGTACTTGAATTCAATATATTTAATTTTAACTAACCATATTAGAGAGCCTTCCCACATGTCCACACTGAAGAGCAAAAACTTGTTTTGGGAAAAAGGCAGTGAGGAGAAGAAAAAGGAATGAATGAACATGCCGCAGACTTAAGGACTCCTCAGATAAGAAAGGAAGGGGTTGAGAGTAGCCAGAGAGTGTGTGATTGTGAGAGTGTGAGAGTGAGAGAAAGATACAATATATATATACCTAGGTAGTATGAACGAAAAGAAAAAGAAAAGAAAAAAGAAATAAAAAAGGGAAAAAGGGTATGTGGTTCTACAAATACGTGTTTAGCTTGATTACTTTTTGTATGGCATAAATGGGGAGAAGGACTTGTCAATGAGATACAGGTATGCTGGTCAGCTACGCCTAAAATTGTTGCGAAACATAGTTAACTTGTCTTGGGGAGACCCAGTATTTACAAACAAATTTTCTCGTGCCTCAAAATAAAAATATAAGACTAATCAAGGTACGGAATTTGTCTGTATTATTTGGCATTGATGTAGGAGCAAGAAGTAAATCACGTCCCACGGCCAGTTCCTCTTTCCCTTGGAATCCAGAAAACTGTATACGTCAAAAGATGTCTGCATTCATATATATACAACGGTATTTAAATTGGCTCATAGTTAAAGGAGAGAGAATACAAGCCAGAATTAAGCTTAAATATGATCAAAGTATATCTTGATATCTTAAATAAGGGGTAAGTGCGATTCATCACATTGTATACGTATCAGCGATAATGCACTCTGCTGTGATAGAAGTGCTATAGTGAGAGCTGTAAGCACGGGGACCAAGATTTGGAGAATAGTTTACGATGACTACTACTGCGGGAAGAAGCTGATGGAAGGGAAAAACGAATTATTTACTTTCTGAAACTGGTTAATATGTAACTCGCAATGAAACGGTCACTCTATTGATCGTTGCTCTACGTTCAAGCGAAAAGGAAGAGCATGCGTGTTAGCTTTCTACTCCTCCTTGGTTATGATCACAAGAAATTTTCAAGTGTTCAAAGAACTCAGAGATTTCGAACGGGAAAAGGGTATGTATACAACGCTCCATCCTTTTATAACCGAAAGTAAAAAAGATAATGTTTTTCGACAGTCATTATGCTTATATATCGTAATTGATGACAATAAATAAAATAAAAAGATAATAAAAATAACAGAAATGCGTGCGTAGAAGGGAATACAGTACTCTGGTATCTCTGGTGTTTCTTAGAGAAGAAAAACGTAAGGAATGGAACTTAAGCGAATGTCACAACCTTTTTTTTTAACGGTTTTGAAAGGAAAGGAAAGAAAGGGAAGAAAGAAAGAGAGAAAAGAAAGGTAAAGATAAATGGTTACAGAAAAAGCGAAAAGCGAAGTCAAAAGAAGAAGAGGCGGAAAGCATTCAACATGAAAAGGGGAAGTTAAGACGATGCCCGAGTTTCAAGACAACGCAGAAGCCAACCTAACTTGGTAAAGCTGAATCTCAAGAACCAACGGAAGTATTGCAATTGTGACGAGAAAGTTGAGAAGTATGCGAATGAAAAATGGCGAGAAGAGTAGAAGGAATAAGAGGGAAATATGTATGTACTATTAAAACCCTTAGTGGCGCTCTTATTAAAGAGATTTCTCGTTGTAATACTTCCAGATTTTGGTTTAAATGAAAAAAAAAGGAGAAACAAGGGAAAGGAGGGGAAGAAAAAAAAAACGTAACGAGTACAATGGCTATCAATTAAAACATAATATAAACTGCTCCAGAGCTTAAATAAATGATAATAGAATATACAAAAGGAACGTACACGTAAAGGATCCAATACACGAGACTGGATGCAAATATATCATGTGCTCTCATGCAGGCAACATCACCGAAAATCAGTGTTCTGACGTACTCCGGCGCCAGAATATTCTTGTTTCATCCCAGCGCCGGCATCTTGGGTATTTGGAGATCCCAAAAATAAGAATCTCGCAGCCAGGTCCTCAGAATCCAAAGCATACTATTTTGGTGCGGAGTTCCGGAGGACATCTTGCCAATCAACACCCATATTATGTCCGAGGCTCATCATGTCTTCATTTTGTCGTTGGTATATGCCTTGTAGAGCTTCTTTTAGCGATACTGCCCTACTGACGCTCTCGCCTTCGAGGGGCCCAAATAGCTCCAGCACCCACATCTTCTCGGAACCAGAGGTCGATACACTAAGCTAGGAAAAGAGGGAATACAAGGAGGCCGAGGTTGTTGAGCCGCCTCTGACTGCCTGTTGAGATTGGGTCAAGGTAAGTATGAGCTGGATTGCAGAGCTGACTTCGAGTATTCCATCGTCATTCATTGTCTGGCGTTGACCGGGCCACATGCTGGTTTGGCCAAAAATAATGCACGTTTGATAAAATATTTCGCACTAGAGCAGCCAAAGCAATTAGGCATTAGTAAACTTTCTTACCCTCAATAATCTCTTCTTCTCTTTTCTTTTCTTTCCTTTTTATTTATTTTTTATTGTTTTTACTTTTTGGGTTTATAACGGTGAAGATGGCGGTCTGGTAAAGCAAAAAAGTCAGTGGTATAATGTGACATACCTGTTCATATACCGCATTGACGCGAATAGATGTCGTATTCTGTTGAGTTGGATCCAGGAGCTCCAGCTGCCTTCGTGTTCTCTCCAGAGTTCTCTAAGTGATTCAAGTTCTTGCTCAACCTGAGATTGTCGCAAAGAAAGGTCAAACTGGATACCAGCCTCCGTGTACAATAGATTTCCTAGCGGGGATAGATTTTTTCGCATAGTTCGGCTAATACGAGCCAGGAAGCTCCAGCAAGTATAAGGCGTTGGAATAAATCCAGGAAGTGAAGAAATGTTTCTCGTTCGAGATCTCTGAATGCCGGCGAACTGATACCTGGTCCAGAAACTTTGTCATCTTCATACTTTGTGTCGAAAAGTCGTCTTATATCCGGAACTAGGTTATTTTTAATTAACGCATCGGTAAGCTCCCCGTTACCTGCCGCTGAAAGTGCTGCGTAGACATCCAGTATAATGAGATACCAAGTAACAAAATTGACCAAATCCTTCTCTCTTTTAGGTATGGTTTCACGCGCCAGGAGGATGCTCTTAAACTGTTGGAGCTGTTGTGACACATGCTCTCCCGGCCAAACTGCACTGCAGCGATTTCGTAAAGAGTAAGGAAGAAATGTGTAAAGAGCGTGCCATCCGAAGAGAGATTCGAGAGATTCATTTGCAATGCCGAAAGCACGAGTTGACAGTGCTGCGAGGCATCTAGAGATGTAGCGTTTCCCTCTCTCTGGTTTAGGCTCAAGGCTGATAGCGCCATCATTGCATTTAAAGAGGGCGGGAAATCCATGGACTCTTTTTCGAAGGTGTCCCGTTGATCTGCGATAGAAATCCCCAGGCGCCAAATTGAAAAAGTTTTTGGCGCTATCACATCCGAATAATATTGAAAATATCTCGTATCGTTGGTGTGAGAGCTTTCTGTAGAATGGAGTTCGGTGAAGGGTATCTCGGGCCAATTGGGCTAACAATGTCAAGGTAGAGAGCATTGGAATCGCTCCAGAAAGTGAAACCAATGATGGCTTTCTAGCAGTAGAATTTGTACTCGGGATTCGCTTCGTAAACTGGATCCTCGAAGCGACGCAATATGACAATATCAGGGTCAACAGCCGATTCTGAAGAGTAGCTACAGCAATATTACTGCTTTTTCTGACTGCTCGAGTGGCCATCTTTTCGAGTGTAGAAATTTCTTGCTTAATACTTGGTTCGACAGATGAGGTGGCGACTCTTCGATCGCCTCCTCGAGATCGTCATTAACTTTACAAAACTGCTCGGGTTGCAGACGAGATTGTAAGTCCCCGAAGCCTTGTAAGCGCCTTCATTCTCTATCCTCGTCATTCGTCATTCGCAAAATGGAGGAAGGCTGTTCGAGTCTGCGGATATCCATCGCAAGTCCACAGCGTTTTGGAAATTCTTCATTCGCGCTGTGATCAAGCAGAAGGAATTAGAGATCGAAGAAGGAACACGATCCAATGAAAGGAGCAGAGGGGGGAGTATACTCACGGTCCCACACAACACTTCCCTCTGTCGAAACTTCCTGCATACTTCAATGATTCGAGGCGTATCATTTCGAAACGAAAGCCGAGGACTGTAATCACACTGGTGTTGAAGCCGGACACATTGCTAGTTATTATTGTTATTATTTATTCACTAATTTTTATTAATTCGTGCCTTTTTTTTCTTGGGAAGGCCGGGAAAGAAGAGTGGAGAGTTGAGAATAATAGCAATGATGATTTCAACACATTAAAAATAACGTTTCTTTCCCCCACCCCAAGATTTCATAGTCCTCAAAACGGGTCAACTTACTCCACATCTTGGGTGTTCCTCATCACACTTCACCTTACGAGTCTTCAAACGAGCATGAAATCAAGTTAGAGGT
>AZLU01000309.1:0-38199 GCA_002224055.1 Pezizomycotina sp. ARF18 | reverse complement strand
TTCAAAAAGGACAATTCGAAAGAATTTCCAAAATCTTTCAGGTCGGTACGGTAGTGAGGGAGCGACGGAATTCCATTCGGCTAGAATCAACCGCAAAGACCGCAAGAGGAATATTGTGGATGAGCTCCTTAGTTCGAAGGAAAGCAAGGCTCGGTTTAAAAAGAAGTATAACGAGATACAGGGCCGAAACGATCTGGGAAAAAAGAACATTATAAGAAACTGCAACGCGGCGGAGGGCCAAGCTTCGAGCTAAAAGTTTTCGCCTCTACTACCTGCCTCATTCCGAGAAACATATCAACGTATTTTGTAATTACCTGCGCTTACGTTTTGGTTTGTTTTGGTCTTATGCATTTTTAGAATCGGCGCTAAAGCTTTGGTCCTTATTGTACATTATAAATGCTCGAAAAGTATTTTTAAAACCATCCTTAAATAGCAGAATGATTATTATTTATACCCAGAACCTATAGTCATGCCCCATTGACAGCAGCATATGAAAACGTTATCATGTTGTTTTCGGAGCAGCTTCGTCCTTTTCTTTTGCCTTGTGGTCATCTTCCTTGCATCCATTAACATGCTTTCCTCTTCTTCACCTTCACTATTGCTATCGTCATCGCTCTCAAATCCGTCTTTCATATCGCTCGCCATTTGTTTATAATCTCCCGCCATCTCGTAGCAAATTCAGCCATTGCGGCGGGTCCTTCTGACCTGCATCGACAACTTCCTTGGGAACCTTGTATGCACCGTACTGGCCGCCACTGCTCATAACCCTTCCGCCGTAGAAGCCGTACGCCTCGGGATCGTCCTTCTTAACCAATCGTAGTTCCGGCTCGAAGCCAGGAGCCTCCGGGTCCATGTTCAGTAGCTGCGTCCAAGAGAACGTGAGCGGATCGGTTTGAGGGGCGAAAGGGTAACGTCGATCAGCCAAACACGGGGCGATCGCCGTAGATGTGGACGGGATATAGACGTCGAATACAACTTTGTTATTGTTGTCGTAGGTGATTCTTAAGTCAGCATTGGTTCAAAGCTATTGAAGTTATAAATCATCAGCAAGAGAATAAATAAGGGACGCTATTTACAGTCTGGGTCGGGAAAGGTTGATTGTAGGTTTTCCTCGAAGAAATCGAGTACGAAGTCGAGCAAGTCCTCGGATTGCGGTTGAAGGAAGTCGTAGTAGTTCAAATCTCTTTGAGTGATGCCTATCACACTGCGCTTCCTCACGAAGCAACGGAATTCGACTGATGGATAATGTCTATCCATTTCCTCAAGACCATATGATGTTCCATGTTTGCAGAAGACAACTGCGCCTTCTGATCGCTGCCTTCTTTCTCGTCGTCCTCCTCGAGCGTATCGTCAAATGCATGCTTGAGATCAAAGGAGACAAAATCCGAGCTCTTGAACAGCAAGTAGATGTCGACGGTGTTCTGCATTCCAGGGAGTTGTTCAAGATAAAGAAGCATCTTTCGGCGCTGACCAGCTGAGTTTGGGCGAGACTTTGCCTCCAAGTTCCTGTATCGCCTCCTTGATGGCAGTGTGGACTGGGAAAAACTTCAAGCTGGGATCCTCAGCCGAGTCCTCATCATCGTCCTCCCTTCCTTGGTACCTTCAGTCCCGTTCGTACCGGCACCCGAGGGAAATGCGCTGTTGGGATTATCATAGTCGGCGCCTTCGGCTTTAGGTAAGCCGTCGTCGTGAGGTAGCACGATGCCGTCCTCATTCAGGTACGCTATGAATTCCTTCGACAGCGGTATCACCCTGGCCTTCGGCGATATTCGCTTGTATAGCTTGTACCAAGACGCATAGGAGCAGTTCACGATGTGTTGCTTGGTCGGTTTTGGGAAATCTAGGATTGTGAGCACGTTCGACGGCTGGGTGGCATCGCCTTGCGCCGAGTCACCGTTCTGTGCTGGTGCTTCGATACGGGCTTCTCCGTTCATATTTTTTCTCGCTGCTTCCTTCTCAAGGCCTAAATATTAAGCTGAAGTATTTGAATATATATATGCTTTTTTCTTACGGGTCTCTGCTTCTTTTCGTCTGTTGTTAATTAGGATCGGCTTTTGAATAGAAAGGAAAGAGGAAAAAGGAAACTGGAAGGAGGTGCTCTTTCGAGGTGCGTCAGGCTCTTTATTCTTTTTCTCTTTCGAAGACTCATTCATTACCAAAACTTAAAAAAAAAAAATAAAATAAATAAAAAAAAAGAAGTGTGAGACTAATTTGGCTGGTATAGATTCTTAGCTGACTTGGAAAAGAGTAGAGGTATCTTGAACATAATAATATCGAAAATTACAAATACGAAGAGATACAACGCCATTTGCGCCATTGTCAATCTGTTCAAATATATACTTAAGCAGATATATAATTTTTTTTTTTTTAATTTTGCGATTCAGTTGAAGCTCTATGGGATGATAAGATGGGAGATCATCCCCTCATAGGCGGAAGTTTCTTGTGGAACCTACTTCCTAGCTTTAATCACAAGCCACAAACCAAAAAAGCAAACGTCACCAAAAAGGATCTGCTAAATAAACACACTCAAACTTCTCCATATTTTTCTTTCTTGGTTGGAATTACCGTTCTTCGTTATTTCTTGCAATAATATATCCAAAAATGGCTGCAAAAGTCGAAAAAACCATCGCGCGGTTACGGCAGCGTATGTATAATTTCAATGTCTTTCCTGTCATTAGTAGAGAAATCGCTAAGATAAAAATTGCCGCCGCCAAACCCCCGCAGAATTCAAGAAGGCACCTTCTATGAAGCTCACCAACAGCTCCGAGTCGTCGCATCGCGGTATTCAAAGTCGGAAAACTGGGACGCTGCCATCAATATCCTACACTGGAGCTCAGGACCTAACTAAAAGCTGGCCAGGGAGCGTCCGGCGGGGACCTGGGAATACTGTTGGTGGACATATACAAGCAGGCGGAGATTAAGCCGGATGGAGAGTCAAAAGGTCAGCCAGACATTTCGGGGAACAGGAAACTATATCAATATCACAGTATCATGGGACAATCGCTGATTCAGTAATACAGGAAGGCTATTTCAACTATTGGGGGCTATGGACCGGAGGAACCCAGTCGAAAGCGATTGATCAACGATGCGATAGCGTTGGTTTCCCCTGATTCCATAATATTTCAAGATCGAGGAAGAGAGGAATAAAAATGTCGCTAACCGAAGTCCATGTGGCTTTTTCCTACTCACAGCTGGACACAGAAATTTGGCGAATATCCTGCTGGCGATCCGGAGATGCACCATTTTGCCGGTACTTTATACGCACATGTTCGTAGCGCCATGCTTTAAACCCATTTTTTTTCTCTCTCTTTTTCTTACAATAGCCAAATTACTTCACCAATAGCTAGCGAGCCATACGACGCAGAACGCCACCTCTTGCTCGGTACGAAAGACTCCTGCGCGGTTCTAACAAACCTGATGTTCGACTGGTACCTCCAGGACGAACCGTTCATGGCGCCGATATACGCCGCCAGACCTGTCTTCGGCTACCTTCTCCTCGGAAACGTTCGCGACGCTAGCAAGGCCGTCGACGTATTCTCGTCGCGCTGCTCGACGAGAGCAGCGGCCGGTCAAAACCGCAAGTTCAAAGCGTCGAAACGACCACAATGGACGCTAGGATATTCCAGTCGCTGCCGCTGATGAACTTCCTGCGGCTGATGTGTCTGTGCGTGCAGCGGGGCGAACCGGGGCAGGAAGCGTGGAAGCAGTTGAAGCACCATTACGCGAAGTTCATTCAGGATGCGGGAGACTGGGGCGATGCCTCGAGCAGATCGGGGAGATGTATTTCAATATCAGATCAATCGGCCTCGGAATTTCATGGCGGATATGATGGATCGCTGTTCGGCGGCGGGCCTGCGGCCCCGCCGAGCTCATCCAAGCGCGTTGGAGGAGCGAAGGAGCCGCCTAGCGAGAAACTCGATTGAGATAGCTGGATACGAATTGAAATGCTAAGATATCATCTACCAAATCACCCCATAATCCTTTATCTTTTCCTCTAGAAACTAGAGAGTTGTAAAACGGTTTAACTAGGGAAACTCCTTTAGTAAACATATATTTGCAGAGCACAGTTCGTGGCAGAACAGTCTCGTCTATGAATTTACGGAGTAATTACAAGGCTAGCAATATGGAATAAAAAGGGGGAACAAAAGGGGAATAAATTAAATACAAGACAATCGGTTTCTAAGCAACATTTCCAACGCCAGCCTGATGCATCACGCTATGATGAGGTATATTTGGAGGAATCCCTGACCTATGAAGTTTTAATGAGACCTTTATAGAGAAAAGAAAGAGAGAAAAAAGGAAGAAAAGTGAAAAGGTAAAGCAAAGAAAAAAAAATGCCGTGTTATTGAGGGGTGGGCAATGTGCGCGTCTTGAAGAGTTCCAGGAACGCTAATCCTGGAAATCTTTTGAAATATATTGCTTTGCTCTGAAAGGAGAATACATAGTGAAAATGATGACCGCGAATAAATGCAAGAGCTAAAGAACGCTCGTAGAGAATTCAGCGCCGAGTGAGCGGAGCCAGGGCTTTCGTAGAATTAGAAGTCCAACTAACAAAAGAGCATTGGAAAATCTTAGCGAATATATGATCGTTCTTTCGCTTCGTCCATAAACATCCAATTGTCGTTCTGCAGTGCAGCTACTTCGCACGTAGCGATTGCTGAACACTGGCAAGGCAATTCGGTTTACTATGTTGCAACTGCTCTTCTGTAGACATACATTCATAAGTAAGCATAGCTACATATCAAATAAGCAAAGAAAGAAACGAAAAAATGGGGGAAAAAAAGTGTTGCCACATAGACATGATAAGAACTGAAACGATAGTACATACCTTCCCTCATCAACTCAGGCCGCAGTGCCGCAATCATCTGCAGAGGCACCTCCAAGGAATCTCCATACCCGCCGTCCGAGCGAATAATAATCTCTTCGTCCTCGCGATAATCGTGGGGATGAGCTGTTTCTTCCGCATGTGGTACTGCAACGGATGAATCGTCCCATCTCGATGATGATGGCTGGCCCAAGCGGCCGTCACCCGAAGATCCCCGCCGGCAAGTTGACCTGCAAACCCATCCAATGCACGCCTGTCTCCGTATGAGTGCGATTCCGAATAGCACGGCCGCGGGACTTTGTCGGGATGAAGGTGAGCCTGTTGTTCGCATATGTGGCCGGCACGGCGGATGCAGCGTGGTAAGCCTGGCCGGCGCCGTTGCTGCGGTTGGTAGTCCCACTGCTCGACGTCGAAGATGTCGCAGGGCCATTCTATGCTGGGCCACCTCGGACGCCGTAATCGTAGAAGCGTGAACCGCACTTGAACCCGATCTACCACCCGTGGGAGCCGTCGAGGCCTGAATACTGGAGGCTACTCTGCTGCTCTGTGTTCTAAACAGTTGCCGCGGACGTCGTGTCGAGACATTGACGAAGGATTCGCTCGCGAGGTCATTGAGAGGTCACCAGCATGAAATATATTATATTCTCGGGGATCGCCGAAACGAGAGATATCGATTCCAATCTTCTGGGTATTTTCTTTTCGGCCTTTCCGTTGCTGTTGTTTCTCTCTAATATGCTTCTTTTGTTTCTTTTAGTATCTATCTCAGTTAAAAGAGAACACCACAGCTGTTACAACTTATTTCATTTCTTGGGTGGGGAACGGGAAAGGAAAATAGAGCGATAAAAGTTCATGAACACACCGGCACTAAGACGAGCTCAAGTTAATCAACAACAGATCCGAGATGATGGTGTTCGATAATGAAAATAAATGGTTATGGTAACCTCGTGATGATCAGTTTGATGATAATAAACAGTAGTAATTGATGATATTGAAGTAGATGGATGACGGGTGATGACGATGACGAGCAGAATGGTTGGAAAAGAAGACCAGATGAATGAAGAAAAAAGGAAAAATAGAGAGAGTAAAATAAGAAGAAAGGTGGGCCTCATCTTCGCCGCAGAATAAACACATTTCCTGAAAAGGTAAAGACCGGGAACGGGGGACAGAAAAGGGGAATAAGAAGGACGAGGCGATAAGATAAGCGAGAAACCCTCCCTTTTCAAGGTTAGTTAGATATAAGTCAGTCTCACCCATCGGTCATCATCGTCATTTTTTCTCCGACCACAACTCCTTTTTGTTTTTTCTTCTTCTTCCTCATCAACAACTGGTACGTATATAGGGAAGAAAGAAAAGAGCAAAAAAGCAATGCCCAAGTCGTATCAGTTTCCAATCCACCCTCTCGAGAGGTTCGCCGGCAAGAGCGCGAAGATACGCCGTCCAAAGGTTATATCTTAAAGAAATCCCTTTACTCCCTAGACTACGTCATTTTTGCTCCTTTGTTCTTGCTTTCGTTTGGTTCTTTTGTCTCACGTACCTTTCCTTTCCTCACAACCTTTATATTGCAGGAAATCACTTGTTTCAGCTACGACGACAGCACAAGCTGCACCTCGACGGATCATCGCTTCGGTACTACTACAATCCGACATGAACGCAGATCTCAACAAGGGTTTCGACACGTTCGTCAAGCAAGACGATACGGCAGACGAACATTTAGACGGCCTGTTGGCGGCCCTGATTGACCTCGAGAAAAGAACAGGCAAAAGGGTTTATGCAAGACGGCTGCATCGTGACTTGGAGAGGCTTGATGACCAAGGTAGATGCATGGCCCGGGGCGAGGAGATTATCAAAAAAAAAAAAAAGAAGGGGGGGGGGGGGGGAGGGAGGGAGCTAGAAACTAAAAAAACATCTTTAAGCCTTCTCGTTGCTAATACTTCAATTTACAGATAATGACCGTCCGTATATGGGAAGAGGGTATGATAAATCTTTCCGCAAAGAATACAATCCTAAGGAGGAAGTTCAAAAGCAAAAAAAAAAAAAAAAAAAAAAAAATATGAAAATAGAGGAATTTCGGCGAACAGCTAACCCAAGATTTTCTGACATATCCTTTCAAATCTATTTTCATGAAAAAAGTTTCGAGATGAACATTGTTGTTCATGATGTAAATGAGTCTCGCCTCTCTGAGCTTCCCACTAGGGCTTGCATAAAAAGTAACAGGTGATGGATTGGATCTTTTTTCTAGGATACAATGTGAGAGAAAGCCAAAGAATCTCCACCAAAAATCGAAGTTCGAAGATCCGCTAAAAAAAATGGAAATGTTCCAGATTCATCGAGGAAAACCATTCTTACAAGCTCCAGGGAAAGGCTATGGAACCACAGGACGTCGGGTTTAAGAAAATGAGCTTCTGGGTAAATTTGCTTAAAAGACATCTTGTTTTGGTGTACCGATTTGGATTGACTTTGTGGACACACACCAGGATATAAATTCGAAACTCTTAGCACGCTGCCGCGTCCCTGGGGCGAATGTTCGCGCGAGTACATTGAAGGCCGACAAGACGAGATTGTCAACAATAGGGCTCAATATTGCAGTTAGGATTTCCGCCCCGCGCTGTCTATCGCTTGTTATTTTCTCGGTATCCTGCTAAATAGGCATTTGTATAGGTATTGTAAAGACGGGATTCGGCGATACGGATCTGATCATCGGAGGAGAGGTTGACGCCGTTTGGGATTCTAAGCCTACGAATCCGTCCCATCAGATAAACTACGTAGAGCTGAAGACCACGAAGAAGATTTGCAACACAAATGACGAATTCCAGTTCCAGAAGAAGCTGCAAAGATTCTGGGCGCAAAGTTTTCTGCTTGGGGTTCCAAAGCTTATCATTGGCTAGTGAGTTTTTTTTTCTCTCTTATCAGTTTAATTCACCCCGTGTTACGCGATACTAAACTTGTTTCTTTGCATTTCAAAGTCGAGACGGGAAAGGTATTCTGAGGGACCTTGAAATCATGGAGACGCAGGGAGTCCCATCGATGATCAAGAGGAACAACAAACGTCCACCGTGGGACGGAATGTTTCAATCAATTTCACCGCAGCGGTTCTGGCTTGGCTGAAGGAAACCATGAAAAATGAACAAGGGGTATGGAAGCTTCGGTACATTGAGAGGGGTAATGAGGTCGAGCTTTACCAGCTCGAAGAAACTGGGTTCGGCGATGTACTGGCTGATGCATACCTTGACTGGAGGAAGGCTATGAAGCACGATGTTGAGGATAGCAACGATGTAAAGGAAAGGCGAGATGGCCTCACAAGTCCCGTCGAGGCATCAAAGACGAAACCATCTAGCTCACCTGTAGCTGATAATATACTGGCGGTTGTCTCTCTCGATTATATGCACCAAACCAGGGAATAGCGGGAAATGCATATGGACTTGATTAATATATGTGTGGATCATTTTTACAAAAAAACAATTGCACCACCTGCCCAAAAAAAAAAAAGAACACCAAACTCTCGTTCTCGTACCACGATGGAACACAGCAATATCCTTTCCCCCCTTCTATTCCTTTTGTTTTAAACCCCACTTTTGAGCATCCTTCCACGGTTGCACATTGGATATTATGTCATTTTACAAGCATCACATCGATCTTCTGACGTGACCGTGTAACGTGAAGCAAACTAGACACGCCATCGCCTCGTACCGCCGGGAAGAATAAGAAAAGAATATAGTAAGCTATGGATAGCCCAATGGATAGCCTAGCGGGAAGCTTTTTGTTTGGTAGCCATGTCGCTTTCCCGCCGCCGCCTCTCTCTCAGCTCCTGCACCTCGTGAAGTGCCTCTCCGACGTCCGCTCTCACTAAGTCCTCATCTGGAATCCCAAAGGGTACAGGTCGATCAGAACCATTGGCTGTGATATTGGTAACCTTGGTCTCCGGTGCCTTTCCACTGGCATTACGAGCCTTCAGCTGTGAGGAAATAACGCCCTTCAGAGGGCTCTTGAACACTGCCATGATGACAGCAATTCCGATCCAGTCGTAGAACTAAATATAGAAGTATTCGGTTAGCTATTATAAGGCCCCCCCCCCAAAAAAAAAGAGGGGGGGAAGAAGAGAAGAAAGAGGGCTCTAAGTGACGCACGTAAACACGACTCCACATTACAAGAGAGTCCTTAAACTCGAGTATGATAAATGGCAAAACCATAAAAGCAAGTGTGGCTTGCGTGACGACCGTGCTAAAGATATCGTAATACACTTTGTATTCTGTTGGGCGGGACCCGTCTGGCGTCAAAAAGAAAGGTCGTACGTATCTTCTGAAGTCTATAACCAAGTATCAGTATATCATCTGATCAACGAAGTCAATACGACAAGTGGCAACTTACACTTTGCAACAGTTTGGACAAAAGAAGCAGTCACGAATGCGACTAATTCCTAGTATTAGCGCACATAGCCCGAGAACAGTAGAGATGTCAAACTGGAGACTACTCACGATAATACTAAAACGATTCAACAAAGGTTTTAGCACCATGGAACTGGGCAAACTCTTTAATAAGTATAGTCAGGATCAAGGAAACTTACACCTGGATAAAAACCATGCCATAATGCGCTGGTCATAAAGGTTGCCATAGAGCTTCTAAAACCTGGTTTCTTCCCTTAGGAGTAACGCGTAGGTAGATGTAGTACCGCAACCATTTGTTCGTATTCTTGTTCCAATTTTCGAAGACCGCTCTGATGTTTTGACCGGTTTCCAATGCCCAAGAATCAACGTTGTTGAGGCGATCCCAACGAATGCGTTTCTTCTCGTCGAGGCCGTTGTAACCAAGTCCGGAGAGAATGCAAGCTCCTTCCGATAGTGACCAAACGCCATAGTACTTTGTGCGGCAAGGAAACCACCATATAAACGTACCATACCCTAACAGCCGGTTTCAATTAGAAATTTTGTATACACAAAATCGAGGGGTCTTGAGATAGGACCGAATAATAATCGATGTTACTTCGTAGAGGTCCATATTTCAGGAACTCATCGCTCAAGCTGAATTGTACATTGTACGATCCTATCAGGGTGACAAACACCCCAATCCAGATAAATCCGGCGATAGCCTTCCGAGCTGCGGGTCGGCCGCTTCGGGGAATCCTGCGCTTCTTTTTCAGGACACCTTTCTGGTCCAACACATCGATATCGAACATGGAACAGTCGATCCACCGTTTATATTCATTGAAGTCGAAGGAAGGACCTGCGAATAGTGACGGAAAATAAAGCTATGTCTCTTTTATTAATAAAGCCCTATTGAACTATTTTCTTAAGGGCAGACTGCCCAACGTACCACATAAGCGGCGTAATCTAGAATTCCTGGCATTTCCTTTATCGCCCTGTCTTTTTGAAAATCCGATAGCTCCTATTAAGATTTTGGTGAGCGTCAGCCTGAACTGTGTATCCGTATATTCATAGCCTTTTTTGACAAGCATGACTACTGGAAAGTTCTCTTACGGAGTCTGGAAACCGTCCATCGTAAACATTCCAGCAGAATGCGGTGAGCTTCATGACGAGAACCATCTGAGCGCTGACATTTATTATATTAGATACGATCGATGTAAAACGAAATGTACTATATGCGGGCATCTGCTGCTGCTCTCAATGGTGTACCTGTTATGTCGACTTTCCCCGGGCGCTCGTTTAGCTGCCTGTCAATGTGCGATAAAGACATGTGTCCCATTAAAAAGACGAATCCGATCCATGGCATTAGAGGTCTTTGATATTTGCGGAAATCATGTATGCTCCGACGAGCTTACGGCGAATGTTCGTATACCGCCCCACAGGTCAAAAATACCCACAAGGTAGAACATCGAGACGCTGATCATGAACACATTCTTGAGGCGGGTTGGGAGTCGGGTATACGTTTCAAGAGACCGGCGAACGGGTACGACAGTACGATGCAGAATATAAGCTTCACTGCCAGTTAACGCCGTTAGCCAGGATTTGGTACACTTTACGATCCTCTTCAATGTATAAATTGAGCTGGAGAAACAAGAGCAAAAGAGCTGGAGATATGTGGATGCAAACGTACGTTCATCCGCAGACGCCCCTAAGTAGCTGCTAGCGAGCTCGAAGGCTGTTGTCATGGAGTTCCCAAGTATGGTCGACATATTAGCAAAGGTCTGCACTACCACCGCCTATACTCAAAATAGTGATGAGTAGGGGCGCAATAGAAAAACGCACGATAGTTTATGAGCCGAGCATTTGAGCTTCGAATTCCGCCGCACAGGACAGCTCTGCTTTGGCGCTTGGTGCCGATCGAAGGGGAAAAAAAAAACACCAAAAATATGGTAAAGAGTAGTGAAGCTATTGGAGGGTCCAGAACGAGATCGTCGAAACGAATAAATATAGAGATACTATATGAAGAGGACTTTGAACCTGCAAAAGACGGGGACAGGGCGCAGATATAACTTATATACATACACATACTATTTAACAAAGTATTTATTTCTGTTTTCGTTGCTGTATATGGTGCCTAGGCAATTTGGATGTGTGCGTGAGCTGCTGCTTTCGTCATTTCGCTTTCAAGGAAAATATAAAAGGGAATCTGGTAACGTCCGTCCCAGCGATCCCCCCTACCCCCCCCCCCCCAAAGGTTTTTTTTTTTTTTAATCTCAACAAAAAAAAAAAAATCTTAAAAAAAGAAAGTTTCTTCCTTCCTTCTCGATACTACATGCACGTGCGTGCACCTTTACGGTGTCCGTCTCCGTTTCAGCACCCGGGGAGGTATTTTAAATTAGAAACCCGAAAGCTCCGCAATATAAGTAAGTATGCGTACCAAAGGGTCATTAACACAGCCGCGTGCCCTATTTTCTTCTTGGCTTGGGAAGGTTTATTGGCGACACCAAGTTAAGGCCTAAGCCCAAGCTACAGATGCCAGCTCTAAAGTAGTAACATTTTCCTTCCACCTTTTATATTCAGCCAGTCACCAAGCTACACCTAAACCCCAAGAAACGGTCTCTGATTCCGTCCCGTCGTCGTCTTCGCCATACTTCACAAACGCGATGGATATAGTCGCCGCAGTCTCGTCGTACATCAGCAGGATCGTTTCGCAGGATGGAACCCGACTACAGCCAGCGCGCCAACGGGTTCATCCGGCAAGATGAAGATACTGCTACTTGATTTGGACACTGTAAGTTTATCTTTCCTTCCGAAATATTAAGCCTCAGAACTATCGAGGAAAACAATGAAGAGACCGCTTTTGCTCGTCCTTCGCGCGATTATTCCGCTACTCTACTTTAGCTTACGAACCAGCGAAGGGCTAAAACCGAAGAGACAACTCTTGTGATTCAAATATCTATTAGGTCTCTATAATATCCAACGCCGTATCCCAGTCTACGCTACTTCAGCACGAGATTTTCCTCATCGAGTACGAGGTTCCTTTCTCCCCCCCCCCCCGTCCCATTGATCCCCCGATCCGATTACTGTATATACCAACTCCAACTTAAGCAGTGATTAACGTTGCGCTTTTTTACAGCCGTCTCGACAATATCGTTAGAGAAAAGATGCGGCACCTTCGGTGCATTTGCTTTATCCGCCCCTCTTCAGAATCCATACAGCTGCTAATAGACGAGCTGCGAGAGCCAAAGTACGGCGAATACTGCTTATGTAAGAACTATTGACAGTTGCCGCCATCTCGGCTAGGGTTTTTTTTTTTTTTTTTTCTTTTCAAAAAAAAGTATTTGCTAACTTCGGGCACTACCTTGCAGATTTCAGCAACGTCATCAAAAAGAGCTCCCTCGAACGGCTTGCCGAAGCGGACGACCATGAAGTTGTCAAAGTCGTGCAAGAGGTATTTGCCGACTACTCGTCATCATACCGACCTCTTCTCCTCAATCTTGAGCAGCGAACCTCGAGACTATGGGCGCAATCGTCAGATCAGTGGAATTTCGATGCCCTCACGAGAGCTACCGAGGGTATCATAGCTTCTCTTCTATCCTTAAAGAAGAAGCCGCTGATACGGTACGAGAGGAATAGCGCTATGGCAAAGAAATTGGCAAGCGAAGTTCGGGTGAGGAAGGGTTCTTTTGTCTTTTACCCGAGTGTGGGGCATACCCCGTCCATACCATTTCTATAGACTAACGAGAAGCTTCTCCTCTCCGTATTCTAGTACCTGATGACACAAGAGGAATCACTATTCGATTTTCGGAAAGCAGATACACCGCCAATTCTAATGATAATGGACCGGCGTAACGATCCCATCACTCCTCTCTTATCACAGTGGACATATCAGGCAATGTTCACGAACTGTTAGGGATAGAGACGGTCGAGTTGACCTCTCCAACCTTCCAGATATCCGTCCAGAGCTGAAGGTATGAGGACCCTTATTCAAATAAAAAGGATCTACCTTTATCTCCGCAGGCGCTAATTTTCCATATATTCAACCATAATTGAAACAGCAAATTGTCCTCTCGCAAGACCAGGATCCTTTCTTCAAGAAGAACATGTACCTAAATTTTGGTGATTTAGGCGGTAGCATCAGGATTATGTGGACCAATACCAAGTCAAGACAAAATCGAATATGAATATCGAGAGCATAGCGGATATGAAACGCTTCGTGGAGGACTATCCGGAATTTAGACGGCTTTCTGGAAATGTCAGCAAACACGTTACGTTGGTATCGGAGCTGAGTCGGAGAGTTGAAGCTGAAAATTTGCTGGAGGTCTCCGAGCTCGAGCAGAGCCTTGCTTGCCAGGACAACCACAATACCGACCTAAAAAATCTCCAGAGGTTACTGCAGGCGAATATTCCATCGGAGAACAAAGTCAGGCTAGTGGGGCTATACAGCATCAGATACGAAAGCATCCGAACAACGCGCTACCTGTTCTCCTCGATCTCCTTTCCGTTGGTGGTGTTTCTCAGACGGGTATTAACAGGGTCAAGAATCTTATGACTTACTTCCAGTCTGTGAAACGGCAGGAGGACCTGTTCGAGACATCCGACCTTTTCTCCCTGCCAACCGCGGCTTCAAGGGCTTGAAGGGTGTGGAGAACATCTACACACAACACACCCCACATCTCAGCCAGACTCTGACGAACTTGATTAAAGGCAAACTCAAGGATCAGACACACCCCTTTCTTGAAGGTAGCGGTGCGACCGAGAGAAACCCCAGGATATCATCGTTTCATAGTGGGCGGTGCCACATATGAAGAAGCACGCCTCATTGCTCAGATGAATGCGTCTACTGCTGGGGTCCGGATTGTCTTGGCCGGTACCAAGATTCTCAATAGTGAAACATACCTAAACGTAAGTATTTACAGATAGAAGTGGAGGGAAATTTTTCTCTCATGTACCTTAGCAAGACATTTACATAATTGCGCAAATGGCTAATAATGCTCCAGGACATCGACGAAGCCGTTTTGGGTTGGCCAGCACCTGCCCCAACCACGGCTGCTGGTCGTCTACGAAGAGAGGTAGGACGGTGAAAATACCTAATCACAGCACTCAAAGAAACTGCGGGGACGGCAATGAAAATGAGACTAGCTCTCAGAACAAACCATCTTATATATACATATATATGTTTATTATTCTTGCTTTGAACCTTTTTTCAGGCGTTCTTTGATGGAAGTTCTGTAATTTAGGTATTTTATTTCAATATAAAGTAAGACATATTAACCTATTTTTACCTTAAACTGATTGCACTGCAATATGCCTTCCTCCGAGAACTATTTTTGGTTTTTGTGACTTTATGGGCTGAACATGCATGTCTTAAGGAAAGTGTCTCGGTAGTTTAACTTGGCCGTTTTTATTTATTTATTTATTCAGTTATTTATTTTTCCTTTTTCCCTTTTGATTCGCCTGCACATCGTAACAACTGGATATAAAGCAACACACAAGGTTTTTCTCGATATGCGAGAAACTTGCTATGCAACAAGGGGAAAGTTTTAGGTAGTTTCAGGGATGTTTGTTATTTACAGACCTATGCAAACACGGAACGGATAAAGCCAGAAAGAAAAGAAAAGAAAAGAAAATAGGAGAATAAATAAATAGTTCGAACGTATCTTAATTACTTTACAGGATATCATGACTTGTTGGTGGGCTCAGATTTAGCGTCTGTTTCCGAAGCCGGATTTTCTATAGCTTTACTGCCTTCTTTATCGGCGGGTAGCACTTCTTCAAGGACAGTAGTGGCAGCAACACCATCGAACGGCAGCCCATCGCTCTGCACTGCCGCTCCGGCCGCATCGGCGGGTGTCGTCTTTATCTTCGGAACCGGTTTAGCGGGTGGCGGTTGAGGAATCGACATGCCGTCCGGCCAGCCCGCGGACACCGGCGCGGCTTCAACTATTACCTTGATGATCTCCTCGCTCTCGGTAGGGTTCGGTATCGGGAGCGGCATCCTCGACGACTCGGCCACCACTATCTCTTCGCTCTCCGTCGGGGACTCCGACAGTATCTTCTTGGCCAACCGCGCGGTGTTGATGTCGACCTGAGCGAGCTTGTCCGGCGTCGTCACGGCGATCCTCTCGACTTCGATATCTAAACCTTCGTTTATTTGCACTTCTTTGGCGAGTACGGGGTCCTTTAGGGCATCCGGAGCTTTCGTAACGTGGTCGGCGGCAACGATCTCTTCCGAGAGTGTCGGTTCGGGTGGCGGCGGCCCTCCTGACAGCGCTGACGAACCGTCTCCTGCCGAGCCTGCTCCGTGTCCGTCTGGTCCGGCGCTTTGAGATTCTGTTCGATTTGGACTTCTTTGGCAAGTACAGTCCCAGTCTCGATAGTGTCGGCGGATTTTGCTACGTAATCGGCCGCAACGGCCTCTTCTGACGGCGTGGGATCTGGTGCGGGGGCTTCCGAAGGTGACTTCGTCTGTGTGTCACTTTCCTCCACCGCCGCGGCAACCGTGGGAGTAGCAGAATGTGTCCTCTTATTTCCTCCGTCTAGCGGGGCTACGGGAGCCGCAGTCGGCTCCTTTTGCTTCTTGATCTCCAGCTCCTCCTCCGTCTCACCGATTTTACCACACGGCCGTTGTCTTCACTCACGATCGACGGCGCTAATTCCTCAGAGGGTGTTGCTTGGCTCTCGCTCGCGTCCTTCTGTGGCCCACCATCCTTTGCTGGTGTATTTTCCACCAGAGACCGAGCTTCGTGTTCCACAACCGGTGCTTCTGAAATGTGATCGGCAGCCGACGGCGACGATGCAGCTCCTTCAGAGCTAGTAGCGGCTTCACATTCCAGTACTGCCTCGGATTCTGGCGGCGCTTTCGTCGCCTCCATTAGATCTCTTACGACTTGGATCAGTTTGCCAGGCCGTTTTGCCGCCCATTTTGGTGTTCGAGGATCGTTTGGAAGGCTCTGGGATAATATCTTGTCGAGTTTGCTGTGTGTGTCTTTATTATTGTTATTATTTCAAATAGTTAGCAAGCTCATAGGAAGCGTAGCTGTGGTTTAACTTTCTTTAAGATACAATAACGAAATAGATAAAGTCGTGGCAGCAAGTATGTGCTCATGTTATCGGATATCTTGACTTACTCATTGCTTCAAAGGTCCAAACGTTCGCTTTCATTCCGATACCGTGGTACTCGTGCTTACTCAAGAATGCGAGCCATAATTCGATGCTCTCCGGGCTAGCGTCCTTGAGCTGTATAAGCCGCCGGTATGTAACCCTCTCAAAATTCTGCTGCGATTTCTTGTGGACGAAGTTGCTCTCGGTACCGTCCATCGTTCTGTCCGCCGCGGTAGCGGAACCAAGGCGGCCGGAATGTTGAGGTAATAAGCAGCGCGCATGGCAAAGTCGCAGAAAAACTCGAGGTTTCGCACGTTGAAGCTCCGGAGCTGGAGATCGCAGACTGGGACGCCGTACTTCGCTTCGCGCCGTAAAGGTTGGAAGTATATCGATTGCAATGCCATCGGTAGCGGCATCCCTTCGGCTGGGTCGAGGTTGGGACTGGCAAAGCAAAAAGAAAACGATCAGGGTCCAATTTAGATTTTTCAAACAGTTACTCTTTTTTAACATGTATAGGCGCATATATAGAAAGAGGGAAGAAGGGCGAGATCATCAATGGTTCTATACTGAGTAGTATGTGTACGTACATCTGTGGTCGCGACGCTGGTTTCGCTAATGCGACATCTTTTTGACGGCATATCGCACTACTGGAAAGCGTTACGGCGCCGGGTCTAGCTATTAGCCAGCGAGGAACTTGTGACGGAAGACAGGCGCAGTTAGCAGAATTCATCTTCTTCGCCTTTCAACATTCGTAAACAGCTTTTGCATTTTATGGATAAACGACTGAGGCATTGATACATTGGGTAGGACGGTGTAAGCTACCTTGGTACACCGATGCCTTAGACCGGCCGGTACTGTCGCCGTAGCATCGTGAATCGCTACTTGACTTCCAAAAAAAAAAAAAAAAAAAAAAAAAAAAGAAAAGAAAACTTTCTGTTGTAGGAAGTACTTCGAAATGTGTTTCCTGGTCCTTTCTTTTTGTTCCCCCCTTTCCTTATTTCCTCAGTTCGATAATAACATCCCTATACCTGGCGGAAAAAAACAATTGCCTTTTTTTTCTTCTTCTGAATGATTCGTCTCTAACCGGGATGGGATGGCTGAAAAGTAGTCTCGTGTGGTGGTGACAATATAAGGAAACGGTCCAAGCAAAAACTGAGAAGTAAAAAGCGATTCCGCCACTCACGAAGCAACAGCCAACTGAACTGCCGTTGTACAGACTGCCAGTAACACAAAAGCAATTCGTCTTTCTTTGATCCAATTGAGGCCCAGAGCGGCAAAATTTCGTTGGAGCGATCCGCTGGAAGCAGAAGTGGGCACAAAAAGGCTTATCTGGGTCGTGGAGCACTCTTTTTACTCTACTTCAAAACGTGAGCCAAAAAAAAAAAAAAAAAAAAAAATCGTCAGATATAATTGGGCAGAATATGAATGAACCGATCACGTGATATTTACATTTAAGCACTTCCACAACACGCGCTTTAAGAGTCTTGGGCTGCGCGGAAAACATCGAGGCCCAAATAAGCTCACTTCAATCGATCGATCTATCGAGGTGATCTAGCATCCAACGCTAGTCATAATAGGTCACAGAAAAGATGGCTTCTTTTTTTCTTTTTCCGAAAGGTATGCTCGTTTCATTAGCTATTTGAAAGTGTAAATATATATAATCTTATATTCCTGGAATGATCATTTTTGATCTTTTTGAATCTTGGAGAGTACCTAGTACTGGTAAAGTATAAACCTGTAAATGAAATAAAAGTATGGAAAAAAGCATTTGCATATGAAGACGTTAAGCAGAGAAGGAAAAGAAAGGGCATAAAAACCGAGAAAGACACTAGACAAAAATATTTATAAAAATAAAGGAAATTAAATAAAAGTCAATCAGACCCATGGTAAAATATATCGATGACAGTAAAATAAAAGAAAAAGGAATTAAAAAAAAAAAAAAGCACAATAACCAAACAGTAGAAACCAAGTCCTGCTGACCAAGGGAATGAGATAGAGTAAACAGTAGAGAAGCGGGTTGACAATATCAATAAATACTCAAACAATAAAGAACAAAGGGGGTTCAAAAAGGTTTAAGGACAATAAGTTAAGGATCGTAAAAAATTAAGATTTCAACATGAATGCAGCCAAAAGATAAATCCAAAATAGAAAGGTAAAAAACAATACAGAAAATAATCGCTTGATAAACGTGATCTGGAGCCAACGTCTCAAGTCATATTAGAAATTGAACACCTGGACGGGTCTTAGATGAGTCTAGGGTATAACACAGCCATATTGAAGGGGCGGGCGAGTATTTTTTTTTACATGAGTAAATGAGTACTAGCTAGAGCACAGAAAAGCATAAAAAGTAGCTTTTTTTTTTTAAAAAAAAAAAAAAAAAAAAAAAAAAAAATAGCCATGGCAATTGAGCCAAAGCAATTAAAACGTGAGAGTTGGGTACGAGCAGGTCGGATACTCCTCGGAGGTGCAGAAACTGAAGATGGTTCCAGAGGTTGATCGCGATTCGGGAAAATTTACGAATGGAATAGATCCCATGCGCGCGCACAGAGGGAGAGAAATTCCTCCTTCTTTCGGCGCTTCGACTCGGCATCGTTGGCGTCCGCATCTGAGCGGTCGAGTCATCCGGTCGTAGTTTTGCAACCTTCGCCGCTTAGTTCCTGTAGTTTCGTGGTTAGACGTGGCCGGAATTGTCAGTGTGGTCGTCCTAGTCTTGTTGGATGGTGGTCCAAGATGTTGCGGTGCCTGGGCATGCGCGGCCGCGTTCTGGTTAGGACTCGGCGGTGTTGGGGGTTGGTGCCCACCATAATGGATTATCTTGGGAAGGAGATCTTCTCTTCCTCCGGACAGGCCCTGGACGGCTTCCTCGGCAGATTTATATTCTCGTGGCCTATCAGATTTCTCAGCGGATTTGTCTTGAGGAGGACTTTCGATGGAGCATACTCTTGTCTTGAATTTGATGGAAAGAAGGATCGAGGTTCCTGGGGCCGGCTCGAAGAAGCAAGCTGAGACCTGTCACCACCACCTGGTGTCCTTTCCGGACCGAAAACTACATCAGCAATTGCGGGAGTCGGTTCGCCATCCTTTCTTGTCGGGCCTCCGTCATTGCTTGTCTCCGGACGGTGAATGATTGGTTAAGCGGCGCGGATTGAATAATACGCTCGTTCGCGAATTGTCCGTGGTGGGGAGGAACGATGCTCAGCCCCGAAGGAGGCCGTCTTCGGCCTCTGCCAGACATAAATCCGCCGCCACCCATTGGAGTATCTACATCGTCCTTTTGCTGAGCATTCCGGTGAAGTCGAGACTCTATGATGCTTCGTTGCTGTTCCCTCACACCCCTACTCCTCTCTAGCTGCTCCCTCATCACAGCGTCCTGAACGGCCAATCCCGGCGAGAGACACGCCATTCCGACTTCTTGCATTGATAGGTTACCCTTTGCTGTCCGCGGAGTTGCGGAAGGTCCGTTGGATGTACCAGCTTTAGACAGATTTAACTTGGAAGGACGATGCCTCTCGGGCTCAGGAGATGTGGTTCCTGCTTCACGATAACAGGTTTTGGGGGAGATCGAGTTCTAAAAATAGCGGAACAAAGTTGCTTATTGTTAGCTATAAGGCCAGCCAGTTCGAAATGTGCGCGAAATTAGGCAAAGTTCACATTGGAGATTATACGAGATGCAATAAAATAAAGTTGGGGATTGTTACCTGTCTGGAGACTTGGTATTATCAACAGCCATGCCAGACCCATCTGGCTTATGCTGGGAAGCGTCCTGAGGCTGTGGATGCTGCTGTTGGTGATGCGGCGCCGCAGCGGGGAGCGGAGGGGGAATTGCTACCGAAGCAGACGCCATTGGAAGTATATCTCCGTTTCTATGTGTTTCAGCCAAACCGGCAAATGTCGAATTTTCTCAAGTAATTACGAAAAAAAGTGCTCTCTATCCCAGACTTTGATGCCTTTCCGTGACCAGATTGATAACTGCCTATTAATATGATAGTGGCGTTTAACGAGTTCCTTGGAGGGAGAAATCCGCAATCAGATTTAATGACGAGCTGATATGACGGAATGGTAGAACTGGTAAGTCACCTAGGATTTTAGTTAGCAATCGGGTCAAGGTCAGGCCGTTTACAGAGGGGTTATGTTGCTTCAATTCCAATCACTTTTCAATAAAGAAAATAAACCCCCATGGAGTTGTTAAACAAATTGACGAGCGCAGTATCACTACAAGATGACACCACGATGCATCGCAATGAGAAGGGATAGTACAAAGAAGGGAAAAAATGGAATCATCGCAAATATACTATTACATATAGACGGGAAGTGGGAAGGGAAGGGGGATCAAAACCGAAGAAATGGCAATTAATTATAGAAAAGTATTGAAAAAAGGAGTAGATCGTACTTTAACATGCACTCTGCTGTTTTCTTTAGGAGTCTTCTTTGATGACTAGTTTTGAGATGGCGCTGACGGTGAAGAAAAAAAAAAAAAAAACTGTGTACGTATCGTAGAACAGGCCAGGGTTTTGTGAGAAAGAAAAAGAATAATAATAAAATAAGGGAAAGAGGGCAAGGGGTTTGGAAGAAAAGTTGGCGACGTCCTAAATCTTCCAAAAATATAATCAAGACGATGCGAGGGAATGAAAAGAAAATATAAACAAAAGAGGATGAGAAAGTAGGGAGAGCGAGCGGACGGCGAAGAAGTTCTCACTTTCACTTCACTCTCGGATTTGATTCTGTGTTCGGCGGATTGAAGCGGGAGAGGAGAGGGAAGAGGCCCTCTCTTTACTATTTTCAGGGGAAACGGTTCACAGTGAAAAAGAAAAAGCAGCAATTTTTTTCCAGGGACTTACCGATTAGTTAAAAAAAAAAAAAAAAAAAGCCCAAAATGATCGTCAATCAACAAGTAATTACTCTGCGCTAGACTCGAAAGCAATAACAAACGAGCGGATGGAAGCATGGAAGCCCGAAGAAGTCGCTATATATATCTAATGGACATACGGGTATCGTGATGGTTAACTCGTCGTTCTTCTTGCTGGACTTGTCGGTAAGACGGGAGAATTCTTTTTTAGGGGAGGAAGGATGAAGGGAGAGAAAAAAGAGAGAGAGAGAGAGAGAGGAAGAGAAGTGAGAGTGAGGATGTGGGGAGGATGGAAAAAAAAAAGCGATGAAGACTTCAAAGGGGGGGGGGGGGTTAAGAGATATAGATGAAAAATAAAACTGTGCAAAAATATTTTGGGGAAAGGAACAAATTTAAAAATAAAAAATCTGGAAAATTACCCTCACGAAATAAAAAAAAAAAGCTCAGTAGAGAAACTTATACTTACCTCTTAATTTATATATATAAATAAATTTATATAAACCAATATTTAAAAAAAGGATATTAAGGAAGAAGACAAGTATATACTCGTTGTGCTTTTATAGAAGTTATACTTGATCCCTTTCCGAATCTAACACAGACTGTGACAGAGACGAGACGGTCTTTGTTTTTTTAATATCACAGGGTTTTTAATTTTTTTTAATTTTTTAAAAAAAATTTTTTTTGGATGAATACTCCGTAGTGTAAAGCACCCAAATTGAGTAGTAAAAACGGAAAATAAGATAAAAGTGATGGTAAAATGAAATAGCAAGGGACGTTTTACAAGGGAGGAACGATATAGGAAAATCTCAACAACTTTTACTTATTTACCACGCCCATGAAATACTCACTCAGTAAGTAATATAAAATAAAGGACCAAAGAAAATGAGGGAAAATAATTCAGTGTTCTGAAAGAAACATTATTGTCTCTATCTCGACGATATTTTCTCTCTCTTTTGCCTTTTTATCCTTTAGTATTACTATTTTTTTTTTTATTTTTTTTACACTTGTTTCTCATTCACCGAGCACTGTGGTTATTCCACCGGTGCAGTATACAACAAAAGTTGTTTCAAGCGGGGCGACTTCCAAAGGAGAAATTATTATTAGAGGAGGTCAGTGAAACGGGATCAGATACTATATATGGTTATAACTTCTGGGAGAGACTCCGAGAGAGCTCAGCGATAAGGAAGTGAAAATACAGAGCTTTGCCTCCCCAAAAATCACTTGTTTAAAAGGGGGGAAGTAAATACCTGTATTTTAAGTACAGTTACTACTATGAATACTTGATTCTATTAGTAGTTATTTATAAAAGAAAGACAAAGCAAAAAAATCAGAAGGAAAAAAAAAAAGACACGAAGCGAGAGACTGTTGAAGGATAAGTAACTTTTTTTTTTTTTTTTTTTTTTTTTTTTTATATAAGTGGGAAAGGAGCAATAGCCACTTCCAGATGCAGCGATGTTTATCCAAATAGGTTGAAACAATCAAAGGGGGAAAGCCTTTTACCCCCCTCCTCTCGTATCGTGGTCTGGTTAGAGAAAAGGGAAAAGGAAAACCCCAAAGGCGTTCTCTTACTGGCCCCTCTTGCGATTTCCTCCAATGAAAGATCCTAGTGTCTTTTTGCCTATTGTGCAGTTGTTATAAAGCATGTACTAGTGCACACACACAATTTACAGGTGACAAATGCATTAAACAAGGAGGTACTTTCGAGTACAAAGTGTCAATACTGTGGGTACATTTAAGAGTAGTGGAAGGGATGGAAAGGGAGGCGTTCTCTCTGTACCAGCAAGCGCCAATCGCCTTTTTTCGCATTGAGAAAAGAAACAAAGCAGATGAGGAGAGGAAGAAAAAAAGAATTATACCAACAGTTGTGACAGCCCCAAGAACAAAGAGCGACTGCAGCTTAAAACAATGCAAATTCATTATTGAAAAATATTGATACACTCACTGGAGGCCAACCTGTTAACGGGGAGCTATCGCCATTCTGAAAGGAAATTAGATAAGTAAGTCAATAATTTTTAGCATCCAGCCATGTTCAAGTACTCGTCCTGTTACTAGCAAAACCGCCGGCGCAAATCTTTCTTCGATCTCGCTTTCTCGGTATTGCGGAGTTTGACGCACTTTGGAAGCAACGATCTGTTTCAGAAAGGGTATATTTTTTTTCTCTCCTCCTCTCCCTTGTTTCTGTAAAGAACGGTTAGTACGTTCGGCGAGTTTCATGTAATATATAATGTACATATAGGTACCTAAGGAACCTTTCTCTCATTCCCTGGTCACCTGCGTTTTCGGGTTGGTTTTTAAAAATACCATCCACGCTAAGCTAGCCTCTTTAGAGATCCAAGCAGATAGCTCAAGGAAGCTCTTTTTGATCCAGCAGCTTGTGTTCTGAATCCACCAACATCGGCTAATATCATATGTCCTTCCTTCTCGAAGAGTTTTTTTTTTTTAAGGTGCGCAGATGACTCTCAAAATCGAAAATACCGTTGCATCCATGCAAATAAAATCTCCTAGAAGGACAACGTCCAGACTTCCATTGCGGTACTAATCTTCACTTGATATACATATTTTTTCCTCAGCGCCTTAGACGGATCGTTTCCCCATGCACCCTGTTCTGAGACCAAACCAGGAGTCCCATCAGCCTTGAAGGATTACCACATACTCTCAGTTGTTGTTTTCCTTACAAAACTCCCTTCTCGGTACGAGCCGCAGAACTGACGGGTTATGTGGCCTATGCTATGTATCATAAAACTGATGCCGCATAGGAAATTTCCATGCGGCGCCACTGGCAAGGCTTGGGGAACAACCTCTCCCCTAGCTCTTTCCCCAAGAACTTTCTCTTATGTATGGCAGTGCGCGTCTGCTACGTATGTTTGTATAAGCGCCAACCAGGAGAATGCTTATTAAAGCGGATCTCAAATACCGCTTCCCGCTGAAGATTTGTCACGTCGTTGCGCTAAAGATGTTCCGCTCATAAAAAATTCTTTTTCTTCCAGATATTGATCAGAATCCGCCGTACTAGGGAGATTTCGAGAATATCATCGAGGTCATCTTCGTGCTTAGCCATGTCGTTCGAGCCGCCTCCTCGGCGCCGTCCCGCCTCGCTGTTGCTGAAGACGGCGAGCCAAATCTTCTCTTGAAGTCTTCGGCCAGTTTTTGCTTTCTGATCTTTTCAGACACATCCTTGAATTCGTCCCTGGCCACTACCACAACGCTCCCTTTGTAGGTTTTGAGCTCGTAGGGTCGCTCGTGATATCAATGCGTGTGTTTAGCTTTTCTTCCTTTGTCTCACGCTCCTCGATGCCTTTTAGCTTTTCTCGAGCGAGCGTCAAGTGTTCTTCGGTGTGATCGTCCTCCTCGGGTACCTCTGTACGATATTGGTTGGCCATTTGTTAGCTTTATCAGCCCAATAAATAAATTAGAACAACGGAGAGGTGTACCTTCGCCGGGCTCCGGTTCCGGTTCCTCATAACGCCAGGCATTTGGTTGGACAATGCGTTTCCTCCCAACAAGCTTGTCTCCCTCTGCGCCAGACCCTTCATCCTCCTCATCTGCCAACGAGCCTGGCTCTTCAGGTTGATCGTTCTGTGGAGTGTTCTCGCTGCCCGTTGTCTTTTGGGATAGCGCCGGGAAGGCTTCCGACACAGGCGCCTTGGCAGCGGTAACAGTTGAAGGCTTGTTGTTTTGAGCAGAACCTTGTCCCCTTCTTGCGGCGGCTTTGTTCTTCTCCTCTTCGAGCGCTTTTGAATCCTTGGCCCTAGCTTCTGCTCATGCTTTCGCGACGCCTTCTTATCCCACTCTGCAAGACGGCGAAAGAATTTAGACACTTAACGGAAAATAAATGTTATATTATTTGATTTTATTGTACTTTTTTTTTTTCCCTCTCACCTCCGATGTGGGAAACATATCATCGATAGAATACGGACATACTGTTCTTGTGAAGGACCATTTCTACTCGTGATTTAACAGGAGATGAACGAATACGAGGACCCTCCTCTTTGGCTGATAAGCGTAATTATACTCAGGATCAAGAAAAGGGGGAAAAAGGTTAAATCAAAGTAGTTTTTTTTTTTTTTTTTTTTAGTAAGGCTGAGAAAGAAGAAGAAAATAAAGAAGTTTTTGGGGTTTGAACCGCTTCCCTCAAAAAAAAAAGAAAAAAAAGAAAAAAGAAAACTCTCGGCTAATTAATTAAGGTCTTTTAACTGTTTTTTGCTTTTGCTTTTGCTTTTTCTTCCCGTGGTTTGAACTTAAATTATATTAAAAACTCACGATAGGCCAGAGGGGGAAAAATGTTTTCGAATTACAGAATTGAGTTGGTCGCGTTTACCATTCTGCATCCGATACCAGAAAGAATCATCGTAATGAGTTAGCTGAGAATCTTTTCAAACTTTACCTTCTATATATCTTTCTGTGTATCTCTTTAATCTCATGATTCATCTGGTTGTAACAAGTATAGGCTCTCATACTTGTTATAGATTATTCCACTAATAAGTAGAGTGTGAATAATTCAGAATATATATATTCCCTTCCATCACGATAACCCCATCCGCAGTTTCACGGTCTCCAAAGTTTCGTCTGCAATTTCTCTTGCTTTCGAAGCTCCCTCCTTCATCAACGCATCCAGGTATAGCTCCCCTTCATTTGAGATCCTTTCGTAATTTTCCCTGAAGCTCCTCAACCCTTCGACTATGCTTTCCTGCACTGTATCCTTGAACGCCGCCATGCTGAGAGCTTCGTGCTCCCGGGCGAGGGTCTCGTAATCCGTCCTGCCTCGCATGTGGCCTAGCAGTTGCACCAAATTTGAAACGCCGGGTCTTCCTGCTTCATCGTACGTTATTGAAGCCTGGCTGTCCGTCAGCGCCTTTGATATCTTTGCTTTGATTTCCTGGGGCGTGTCTGTAAGGTTGATCCTTGAGTAGTCCGATGGCTCAGATTTAGACATCTTTGATGAAGGGTCGCGGAGTGACATGACCCGGCGAGCGGTTGCTGGTATTAATAAATATTAGTATAATTTAATTTATTCCTATTACAAGCATATTTTCCCTCTGTATTTCTTTTGCTTGTCTCTTTAAAAAAAAAATTCATATATCCTGTTTCCGGTAGATTGGTACAATAATACGACCCCGAATTCTTTCTTCTAGGGTCCCGCGCTGGGCATGGGTGTATAAGTAAAACATACTTAATAAGGTCTCAGGAGAAGGGAAAATCTCCCCGTATTCCTGAGTCATTTTGCTGGCGAGGTCCCGTGCGAGCTCCAGATGCTGGTCTGGTCTTCACCTACCGGAACCTTCGTCGCTCTAAAAGAAAAAGAGAATAAGATGTTAGTAAATAAAACTTGTCGCCTGTCGTACCACCCTTTCAATCCTCTTGATATAGAATTTCTTCAAAACAGGATTGTAACCTGTATGCCAATATATCTGCCGCTTGGAGAACCGGATACGAAAGCAAGCCCAATTTGTGCATTGGGTTACTTTCGGGGTTGTTTGCAGACCGCGCGGACCTTTCTGAACTTTTGTCTATAATAAATTCGCCAGCGAACTTTGTAAGCCACTGCTTAACATTCTTCTGACAAAACCAAGATGTCTCTTGCCAACCGTACCTTCCATTGCGCTTGCCGTTCCAGTAAACCTATCGGCGTGATACAGCTGAGTATCCACATCAACTCTGAATGAGCTTGTACCTAAATTTGCAACAAGAACTCCGGACCGAAAAATTTTGATAAGCAAAGTGCTCAAGTGTACAAATATACTTGATAGAATAACGCCATCAAAATTCATGACCTCAATATAAAGCAAAAAGTTTTCGTCTTTCACCTTCGACTGCTCGAAAAGAATCGACCTGCTAGGATCGAGCCCTATCGCCAGGAGCACTTTGAACAGCTGCCGCTTCCACCGCTTCAGCTTCTCCGGATCCTGCCTCAGTGTGATGGAGTGGAGGTCCACGATGCAGAACAGCAGCCTGCTGCTCCCGGAGCTCGACTCCTGCAGGTCAACCCACTGCTTTAGTGCGCCTAGGTAGTTGCCTAGGTGCGGCACGCCCGTGGGCTGTATGCCGGAAAACACGACTTCAACGCGGTCGCTGCTGCTGGCGGAGCGGAGGCGGTACGTGCGGCGGGAGTAGAAGAGGCCGCGGTTGTGACCGGCCGCGACTGCGGTATCCGTGCAGACAGCATGGCGCCACAAATTTTCTTCCGCGGTAAACGCAGCGTTCCTGCCGCTACTGCTCGACGAGGAGCTAATGTGTGGAAGAGAATCGAGAATTCTTGGCGGCATTTGACATTTAATAGTGGCCCATCCAGAAAATTTTTCATCTGTTGTGAAAAATTTGTAGGACTTGAAATCTTGTTTTAAAAACGAGAAAAAGATGAGAGGAAGAAAAATAAAAATGAAAGTGCACGATTTTCTCCCAAGAAAACTGGAGCAATACGTACTTAATATGGTTACTTTGCAACTACTACTATTACGTTAAAAAGTATCCCCTTTTTACTTAAATTTTTTTGAAGTACTTGTTTTAATTAGTCTTGACCAACAGGAGTATTAGTTTAATACGAATTCAAATTGAGAGATCAACCTTATGGAGGGAAATAGCCCGAGATATATTTAACAAATTGGTATCAGATTATAACGCAGGCCAATTTTGAGATTCAACACCCACCTTCACCCACGACAGAGATGCAGTATTCGCTCCTGCAAATCTTCTAGCATCTCGCATGGAGATTATTCCTTTCTTTCGACCTCGCCTCTATTGAGTTCTAGATCTACATCGAAAAACTAATGTACATTCATCGCTATACAGCGAAAGTGATAGGACGCCGATATTATTGAGAGAAGAAAGGAAATCTCCAGTCTCTCGATGATCGATAGATCCCTTCTTACAAATTCTCCCCTTTGAGGGAGAAGAAAGCGGTGTCTCGTAATGAGAAGAAAAGAGCTGAAAGCTTCTTCGGGTTAGAGGGGGGGGAGAGAAAGACTGTTCCCCGCCTTCCTCCACTTCGATTTCTAAGAGGGAAGGTCAGGGAGAAACAATCGGTGTGAATATGTGTGAGTTGCGAAAAAAAAAAAAAAAAAAAAAGATATACAACCGCTCAATACTGATGAACGAAAGGAGAAAAGAAAAAAAGTAGCCTCGACCCAATTAAGAAAAAGATTCAGATAAAGAATCCAGAGAATGTCATATCTCGACGAAGAGATATACAATGAGCGGAAAGGAAATATTAAAAAAGAGTAGTAGAAACAAAAAATTATCAAAGGATCCCCGAACCAGCATAAAAACAAAAAACATAAGAAAACCCAGGATGCGCCACCAAAAAAAAATTGACGGGAAACAAAATAGCGTGTATGCAATACGACGGAACAGAATAAAGTGGTAGCCTCCTTCGCCTACTGCAGCTGAGAAATATAGCTTTTTTAACTTTGTAATGAGATCGGGGGGAACGACAAGTGAAGGGAAGAAAATTGAAATGGAGGGTGTCCTTCGATGGAGCCATTGCTTAAAGCGAAATGGGGATTGGCGGAAGGACAAGTAAAGGAAAATAGATAGAAAGGTACCAAGATGTATCTACAGACTATTGTACAGATAAGAAATTTTGCTTCAAAAGAAGAGGAAAATTTTTTGTGAATATAGATGGGATCGGCTCGTGAGTTACTTGTTGTACAAGAGAAAACAATGTTGAGTTTACATACGTTTCGGAGGTGATGGAGATGGAGGAAAGGAAGAGAAGTCTATGACCGGACTGTGGGAGCAGCGCTAAGTGAGTTTGCGTGAGTGACATTGCTGTGATTACCGTGGGAAGAAGAGTGAGCAGAGCTGTCGTTCGCAGCCTGAGCTCGTCGGTTGGCATTTTGCTGTGCCGGTAGGACTTGAGCCATGAACAGGTCGGCTTTGAATTGATGTCTCGTTGACTAAGAGCAAGGTATTATTATCAGTATAACATCGAAGATTGCGTCCCCTCTCCCCGGCAGATAAAACGCTTACGGATCAGAGTCGGTGAGATGAACGGTGTTGCCTAAAAGCATCTCATCATCCGAATCATCACAGTCGAATTTGTATCGATCCATAACAAGCTCGTCAATTCCTGTTTGTACTCTTCCGGCATTTTTGAATTCGTACGATCAACCACAAGCCATTGTAGCGGCCACGCCTGGAGCGGAACTGGGCCTGTTGGACACCGTCTCCAAGCTTTCTCTTCTGGCCTGCAGAGGGCGCGGAAGGTTTGAAAACTAAGCCGGGTTCTTCTTTATCGTGGGAAGACGTTCATCTGCCTCATTTTCGGGAGGAGAATCAGGTGGAGTGGGGAGACTGTAAGCGTACACGGCACTAACGTGCGATACTTTGACTTCCCACCATAGCTAGGCTGTACTTGAGGCTGGTGGGCAGCGGCAGGTAATTCCAATGCCTGAGCAGTCCTGTCTACCCAACCAGCGTTGCTACTGGCACGCACGCTCTGCGTTCTTCAACGCTGCGCATCAACTGCATCTTCTTGATGCGATGACGGTCCTCGAGCGAAACCAAATCGGCGTCATGCGATTTCCCATCTTGCCGAGCTTGGGGCACCTTAACGATTGGCGTTGGTTGTTCAAAAAGCGGGTCGTTTTCGAGGCTGCGACCCCGTAGGGAATGGTGAAATTAGCAAAAAAAAAAAAAAAAAAAGAGAGATATATTGTCAGTTGGTACTCACCTTATTAACGAGGTCTTCGTCGTCACCTTAATGCCAAGTCTTCTCTTGAGATCCTTAACAGCGCTCCTGTTCTCGAATATAGCTCTTTCCATTTTGAGCGAGTCTTGCTTCATCATCTCCCTCTGGAGAACTTGAGATATCAGCTCTCGACCATCTTCGAACGTCGATCTCATGGTCTTCAGTTTCTCAATGCTCTGAGTGTCAGTGCGTCTTGTTTTCCGAGCAGGTCGGTGTTCTCTTCTTCTGAAGCAGACATAAGGATCGCTCTCGTCTTTGTCGATTTGGCCCTGCTCGAACTATATATTTCCGAGGTATGGTCAGCATTCGACACCTTCAGTTTTAAAGAGGCGCCGCAATGAGAGTCTCCGAGAAATACCTTCAGGGTTGGCATGAGGGGACGACCATCCGTTGAAGACGCTGCTCCTTCCAGTGAGGATATATTATCTTTGCAAGAGATTTTAAGCTATCGTCGTGAAATTCCGGATCGAATTCAGCTTCCAAGTCTTCCAGGGACATTAGATGAATTTCATCGGTCTAAATGTATAATAGGTGCTCCGAATTAGCTGGGGTCCCGCACACAACTTCAGGCTGTTATACTCCATCGAGTGCCCAATGGTAAAAAAAAAACATGGTTTTCAGAGCATTACATACCTGGAGTAGCCAGGGCTGCTTTTGTAGAGTTGTAGACTCAAAATGCTGTATGACAGCCTCGAATGCATCTTCGGTTATCTTGGAGCCGGCGGGCCGGCTGGCATTCGTCTTTTCTATGAACTCATCGTCGATTTCGCGTATCGAGTACAGGCACCCGCTGCAATCTTCTACCGTGGAGGAAAATCTTATGTAAGAAAACGGTTCCTTGAACCGTTTCTTGTAGAGCCTGTCGTAATCGAGAACCGTTTTCGACGCATCTGGGGTGGGGATAAAGGACTGCTGAACTTTTCCGCCAACAGCTGCTGCTTGAGACGCCGATATAGCGGCTTGGAGATGGTGTTCCTATAATTCAAAAAAGACAGAGAGAGAGAGAGAGAGAAGGGAGACGCGGTATGCGCGTTAGACAATCAAGAACCTTTGTTTGAATGGATTTTTAAATATCATAAAGAAAAAGAAAAGAAGGATTAAAATAAAAGCGGATAAGCTTAATCTTTGTTTTAGAGGATACTTTTGATATAAACCAGTAATGACGTATAGAAGAAGGTATTAGCACGTCCAGCTGTTCCGATCTCCAACCAGAAACGGTATAGATCGGACCAAACTGCACGACCCTAAATGACGAAAAAAGCTAAACCCAAAACGAAAAAGAACAGAAAAAAAGTGAAAAGTGAAAAAAAATTTTCTCGCCATTCTGGACCACACATACCGTTCCCTTTCCCTCCTCTAGCCGTGTTTTCTGGTAAAATATATATATATATATAGAAGGAAATAGAGGCTACGGTGGTAAAATTGGGAGGAGGGCGAAAGAAAGAATCACAACCAAAAAAAGAAGATAAACGTAAATAGAATAAATATAATTGAATAATAATAATAATAAACAAATACGATAAAGAAAAAAAGATATATAATTATCAAAATATGAAAAAATAAAATAAAGAACGTACAGTTTCTTCGTTCTTATCGACACCTGTTTCTATCTCCGCGACGGCTCTCTGGGATCATCGTCGACGGCGTCTATTTCACCTTCCGTGACAATCTGTAGGGGATTCTTGGTGGAGAGTTTCCGTGCTCGAACCTCGCGTTTGTATTGGACCTTGTCGCCGTCATGGTTGGGGGGGGAGGAATTTGATGTGCGGTTGTGTGTGTGTGTGTGAGTGCTGTTTGGTGTGGCGGGTAATTTGTCCAAGTTGTGCCAAAACAAAGAACCCAAAGGAAAAAAAAGAAAGAGGAGACAAGAAAAAAAGGGAGGGAGAAGAAGAAAAATGAGGAGAAAAAATAAAACAAAAAAATAAAAGGCCAAAATATCGACCCCTCTGAAATTCTATAAAATGGACACCAGATTGTAGAGCTCGTTCAGCTGAGTTGAATGGTGGTGATTTCGTGATGGTTCGAGCCCATCCTTCGATGGAAGTTTGATGGAAAAGGTGATGTTCGTTCTTCAGGAGAGCGTTCCTCCTGAAGGGAAAAAAAAAAAAAAATAATAAAAAATAAAAAAAAATAAAAAAAATAGGGGGTGTTTTTTTGCGTTGGGTGAGAGACTAAAGGAGTCACCTAACGAAAAAGAGTCCTAGTAGTAATAAAATAAAAAATTTTGGTGGTAAAATTTTGGTGTGGGAGTTTTCTTTTTCTGATCCTCCGGGGGGAAAAGGCGCAGAAAAGTCTCCCTCCCTTTTTTCCCCTTCTCCCTCTTTTTTCCCCTAACAAAAAAATTTTTGCCCGTATTTCCCCCCCTCACTTCCACACTTCCACCACTTGGACTTGCCCCGTTTACCCGTCTGTCTTTGCCAAAAATTTCCTTTTGGTTTGGATAACACGGATAAGAAAGATTGGCACACTTTCTTGCCTTCATTACGATAATACAAAATCCTTGGCCTAATGATTTTTCCTGTATATTTATTTCAGTGTGGAAGACGAAATGGGCTTAGAGCACATGAGCAGCAATACTATTTAGTTCTCGATAGGCAATAACCTATTTTTTTAAGGTCGCTAGAAAGAACCAGAAGCAGTATGATACTACGAACGGAGGATTCTTAGGCAGTAAAGTTGACCAATAGTCACGTGATATGACTGATGTTTGTATCACGTGACTTGCTTGTAGGCACGGATATATCCGCTTCTCTAAATGGACGACGAGGCTGCAGTGGGAAAAAAAAAAAGAAAAAAAAGAGGCAGCATGTGAAACACTATTTAGTTATAATACTAGTAGATAGAGATTCTATACACTGGCCCGTTATATCCTCATGATAGGCCTGCAGATATTTCAATAAGATATCCGTCCGATCTCGTTTATCTTCTTGGATGTGCACGCGTCTTCTTAAGCAAGGATTGTGCAGCCTCCTAAAAAATACCTCAAAGAAAGAAAAATTAGTATTCGCAGAGAACAACAGAAATAGGCATTTGCTTAACTGCTTGTATCCTCAAGGATGAATTCAGGACCGGATGTCGAAATAATAATTAAAAAC
The DNA here is from genome assembly GCA_002224055.1 of Pezizomycotina sp. ARF18. Lineage (NCBI taxonomy): Eukaryota > Fungi > Ascomycota > Pezizomycotina sp. ARF18. The sequence continues at coordinate 5,285 of AZLU01000309.1, read as the reverse complement.
GGGTTTAAAAAAAAAAAAAAAAAGAGGGAGAACACAAACCATCTATTTTGATATCGCTCCCGCAGATAAACGAGCCAGCCGGACTACAAAGCAGGATGATCGCGCCATTCAGTTCGTCTCGCCTTCCGAGGCGACCGAGCGGTGTCCTTGATATCCACATTTCCCGCGCGGTATCGAGAGCCGTTCCCTCATTCAGTATAGTGTCCATATAACCTGGTGAAATAGAGTTGACCCGATACCGAAGCACGCCCATTCCGCGGCTAATGATCGGGCGGTGTGTAAAACCGCCGCTTTGGAAGCGTTGTACGCGACCTGCGGTTGCGGGTAATTGACCACCGTGCCCGACATCGATGCTATGAGCACGATGCTACCTCGGGTTTGCCTTTCGACCATTGTCCTGACCGGAAATCCAATTTCTTTTTCAGCGACTTGTCCAGAAGTAAACTTGCCGAAAGAGGATTGGGGAAATGGTGGTATTTTTTTTTTTATTTTTTTTCTAAAAAAAAAAGGGGGTATTCAATCTACTACTTTGCAACAGCCTTCGCACAAATGAAGTCCCCATCGCGTTGACGTCCATGACCCGTTCCAATCAGCAGCGCTCTGTTCGAGCGAGGGCTTAACACCAACGACACCTGCGAAACAAAGTAGGATATCAATTTTGGAGAATTCCTCCGCGGTTGCCTTCGACAGCAAGCTTGACGATTTCCTCGTCTGTCACGCTGACTATACGGTACACTACTTTAGAGCTAGGTAGCGTTCCGATAGCACGCCTGCCGCTTCGGCTGAGCGCGTTTCATTGGCGTCAAAGATAGCCAACCTCGAACCCCATGCTCCAGCAATGCATTAGCGGCTTCAAAGCCAAGGCCGCCGGCTCCTCCGGTAACTGTAGAAATATTCAATCGTCAGCTAATTACCTTAGTAGCTCTAGATTGAAACGTTTTTTTTAAACTTATTTTTAGTAGCTTACCAATTGCAGTTTTTGCCCTCTAATGAGAACCTGGCTGCAGCTCTATCCGAAGCTAGAGAATGTTCATAATCAACTTGAGGCGGTCTCGTTTCTCTCTCATTTCGCTTTCTTAAGCTGTATAAAAGGAATTGAAGCCGCAGACATCGGGGCGCTGTTTCTTTTCTATACAAAAGAGATGGGAGCTTGGGGCCAGAGTAAAAACAATTCTACCAGCCGAAGCTCTTGCGGCAGATGTGCTGCACAGAGCAGGCCACTGTATTCCTAGCTGTAGATAAATTCAAACCACCGCAATGGGTAGCTGCGTGGTTTCAGAGGCGAATTGAATGAATTGCTGTACGAAGCGCACACCTATCGAGATATTCACACGGCGAGTGAATTAACGGTTTTGAAACTATGGGCAGGGTCAAGGAAACGATTTCAATTAGGGAAAGAACTATCGTTAAAGTATACCTCAAGGATGCTCTTCTAATTTTCCTTATTACTCTATAGTTATATCCAAATCTCAGATGTTCAAATTTAGATCGATCCGCTTCAATATATATATATATATATTGAAGTTCGTTAATCTGGAAGGTTGCGGCTCTGGCTCCGGTGGAAACGAGCAGATATATCGGATAAGGATACTTAATTGACCACTCTTTTTTTGTTCCTGTTTACCGGCGGAATAGTGGGATATCATTAATGATCGTTATCTCCTAGCGGAAAATCCTTTTCTCCTCGCTCTTCCAAGTTTATTGTGTTTAATGGACTCAATTTAGAAGACTATAATATTATTATCAATACCACATAGCTATATAGCTAAGTTATATTTGCATACACGTATACAGCACCTTTTTCTTTCCTCGACTCCGAGTTAGGCGAATAATAAACGCGATAAGTCGCGATAAGCGGAGCCTTAGAGCAGATAGCGGGAATAACCGATACTTAGCGACCACCACTGAGTATTCTGAATATCTACTTAATTGCTTAAGTAAGCTACGTAAGTACGACACTCGACAGCCGTTCAAAATTAGGGAAACCCAATAAAGCGCTTATCCCGGCTTCCCGGACCATTGTCTATATATTTGGTTCCGTAGGCTCCATGTTTCCTCCCCTTTCCCCCTTCTTTCTTAAATCGCGGCGTGACTACTTTTCCAATAAGCCATTGCGAACGACGTTTGCAAAGCATTTATCTGACTCGAGATGTGGATTACATATAAACCGTGGGATTAAAGACTTTCTTGACCTCATTACATACCTTAGATAAGTATTCACTGGATCAGATCGATCGCTGTTCCAATTATAACAAACATTATTTGTTCAAAAGTCGGTTCAAGATCCGAAGAAATTTTTAATGGTTTATGCTAGTAGATATCGATGCCGCGGATCAAACATTGAGCGCGAAATTAACGGATAACTGTTTCTTGCGTCCGAGAAAGAGTAGAAAATCTCTCAAGGCTCCAAGCCGTGACTTATTATTTCATTTATCTAAGTATTTATTATCTATTCTAAACAACCATAGAGACAGGAGGAGTCGCGTCGAAGACAAAGCGATATTTTTTGGAACCAGGACCCTTAGAAATTGTAGAACGTGAACTTCCATGAGTCCGTGCCATTAAAACCGCTTAACCCCCGAAAGAAGTAAATCGAACAAGGAAAAAAGAAAGAAAAATCCAAAACCTTTCCGGGGTTCCGAGTTAACTACGTACAAGAGAAGGATCTAAAGCGGATAATAAGGTCCAGAGTCAAGCCGAATAGTTTTTTTTTTTTTTTTTTACAGTTAGCCAAAAAAAAAAAAGTTTGCAAAGAGTCAACCCCCTCCTCCCCGGGACTTATTGCAAATACATTATTATCAAATCTACCAGCTCAAGCAACACAAGTCGCTTCCAAAGCGTTTCACTTCCCAGCCAGCAAGGGTAGCTTAGCTTAGCTTAGCTTGAGCTCCAACTACCAACAAGCTTCCCAAATAATATATATCAGTAAAAAATGCTGGCGCTCGGCCTAGAGGGATCCGCCAACAAGCTCGGCGTAGGCATAATAAAGCACCCAACAATGGCGGTCCGGCGGAGGTCCTGTCCAACGTTAAGCACACCTATGTCTCCCCTCCAGGCGAAGGCTTCCTCCCTAAGGATACCGCCGTGCACCATCGCAGCTGGTTGTGGACCTCGTGAAGCGCGCCATGAATGAAGGCGGCGTGCGGGTACGGACCTGGACTGCATATGCTACACGAAAGGTACGATAAATCCTTCCCTGCTGGAACATCTAGTGAGGGTTTTGAGCTGGCCGTTGAATTTGCGTCTATATATTTTATAGACATCTCCCACTCTATTATTATTATTATTATTATTATTATTATTATTATTATTATTATTATTAGTATTAGTATTATTATTATTTCCCAGGAGGGAGAAGCGGAAAAGTATACTTTCAACTTGTCGAATATATTGACGTTAGCAATAATATGACCTGGTGTTTTAGGTCCAGGTATGGCGCGCCGCTGCAGTCTGTTGCTATCGCAGCAAGGATGCTCTCAATATTATGGAGGAAACCACTGGTTGGTGTCAATCACTGCGTAGGTCGTATGTCTCGAGCTCTCTATATCATCTTTCACAGTTAAAAAAAAAAAAAAAAATTTGGTTTACGTATTCTTCGTATAAAACCAGAATATATTATTACTATGATTTGCTATACTTGTTACAAAATATTCTAAGAATAAAATCTTTAAATCTTTATTTTCCAATTCAAGACATCGAGATGGGACGTGAAATTACTGGTGCGAATAATCCGGTTGTGCTCTACGTCTCGGGTGGTAATACACAGGTGATAGCTTATGCAAAACAACGGTGCGTTAAAGGATTTCAGAAAATTTTGGAACATTGGCACAAAGGTAATTTCTACAGTACTGACGTCAGGGGTGGAGACGACGAAAAGGTACCGCATATTTGGTGAAACGTTAGACATTGCGGTAGGCAACTGTCTTGACCGCTTCGCAAGAACGCTTAAAATATCGAACGACCCTGCACCTGGATATAACATTGAACAAATGGCAAAGAAGTAGGTCATCCAGTACCAAGAAGGTGCTCATTAAGTTTGAGCATTACTCTGCCCTTTGGATCGAGCACACAGAGCTAACTAGCCAAAGAGGAAAGCACTTGGTTGACTTGCCGTACGCCGTGAAAGGCATGGACTGCTCCTTCTCGGGAATATTAGGTTTTATTGACGCATTTGCTGGCGAAATGCAAGCCGGTGTCAAGAAAATAGACGCTGAATCAGGGAACCGATCACCGCGAGGACTTGTGTTTTTCGCTGCAGGAGACCGCGTTTGCAATGCTGGTGGAAATAACAGAACGGGCGATGGCGCACGTCGGCAGCGACAAGTATTGATAGTAGGGGAGTCGGCTCAAATGAAAGATTACAGGAGATGATGGGACTTATGGCAAAGGAAAGAGGAGGAAGCGTCTACGCAACGGACGAAAGGTATAAAAAGACTTTCCCCACCTTCTGTGGAGTGTTAAAAATCCTTGTTAGTTATGTGATTATGTCTTGACAGTAAACGTTCGTTTCTCTCTTTCGAACAGATTCTGTATCGATAACGGCATAATGATCGCACATGCCGGCTTGCTGGCTTACGAAACTGGATTCGTGACACCTATTAGCGAGTCAACATGCACTCAAAGGTTCAGGTAAGTCAAAAATTGTCGTCTATTGTTGCTTAGCGTCAAAAATAAAACTTAGTACGATAAGCGTACGGGTGCTTAAAACAAAGGAAATCACTCACTCATGGCGCCACCAACCTCTTCTAGGACGGACGAAGTTTTCGTCAAATGGCGGACATGATGCGAGCACCGGAGAAAAGAATACAGAATTATCAAGATGGAGGATAGTAATGTCGTCTTAAAAGCGGAAGATAGTCTGATGCTAGAAAGCGTCTACCCGCTCCCATGTAGCTCCCGACGCCATGTCCTAATATTGGAGTTAATAAAATTGCCAAAGTATATGAGACAAACGCTAGGAAAAAGGATATGACTATCAAAAATAACCTCACTACTCCAGCCAAGGTGCTACATCCCTGGCCAATCCTAAATGGGGTTTTGTGAATAAATGAGGCGACACTGCTCGACCAGCGCAATGCTTCGAGATATCCTTGCGACTTCCGCCAACGCATTATCGTTGCTTCTTACAAGTTCTTCGTCGAAATCGGGCACCTCAACCGTGATTAAACGGATGCGATTGCGCCTTGATAGCTGAATCGTCTATAAGAACAGTGTTTGTTTCATTCCACATCACTCCAGCAGGATGTTAACTTTGTTGAATAGTCGCTTATATGTAATAACTTATC
>AZLU01000308.1:0-38683 GCA_002224055.1 Pezizomycotina sp. ARF18 | reverse complement strand
TTAGAAGGGCTAAGCTGGGGGTTATGAAGATACCTAATGTTGATAAACGCCAAATGAAGGAAGCGAAATCAGATGGAGTGAAACTCCTACCAAAACAGTTTCACGTAATTTCAAGGCTCGACGTGAACAGAAAAAAACTGGCAAGCGAAATATTAAATCAGAAGTTCATCCAAGGGGTCTGAGAAAGAGATTGGAAGAGGGACTTCCTTGTCACAACAAAAGTGAAAAACGAAGTGAAAGGCACTTTAAGTTCTGATGATGCCGTCTGATGAAAGCAGTGGCTCGACTCGTCATCTGAAGAGGCTTCGGTCAAGGGAGAGAACTCGAATCGTCAGAGGAATCTTCGGACGGCGAGACAAAGCAAAAGCAAAACGCCCAGAAAAAGGAAGGGGAAGCGAAGGAATCGAATGCTACTAACGGTAAAGAATTGCACTCGTGTTGAGGTGTTAGGGCAAGAGGAACCCATAGTGCCTTCCTGTTCCTCCTATCCTGGCACAATGGAGAAAGGTAAAACAATCCGTTTCTTTTGCCGAGCCAACAGTGCAAAGCCATTGCAAAGCCCACCCCCACAAACACCGCATCAAAAGGCAAGAATCTATCATTCCGCTCCTGTTCCTCTGGAGTTCGTTGGAAGCTCGGATAAAATTACGGCAGAAACAGGGTAGAAGAGGGGTCGGGATCAGACCTCTTCTGCCAACATTCGTCTCCACAGCCTACCAGTCTTAAAAACCTAAAGCGCAGGACGAGCTTCAGAGAAAAAAATTCACCATCAGCTGCTATGCCAGAGGAAGTACGGGGGAACAAAGCGATGATTCGAATTAGGCCCTCAACAAAAAAGAAGAAGAAAGTGGTTAGCGATAAGACGCTGACATTGTCGCTCACGATAACGGGAACAAGCCTGCCCCGCTCGACACCACTATATCCGGATTAAAACTAGCTCATCTCAAAGGAGCTAGGCGTCGAAGTTGAAGAAGTACAAATCCTTGAAGACACCGAAATGGAAGACGTCGGTGCCGACGTCGAAGATAATGTGGAGCCTGATTTGATAAGCAAGATATGAGGAAATCACGAGCCTCTGTTTGCCGAAAGTCGCAAAATACAACAGGGGACAATCTTTCTGCCGGATACAGACGCTAAGGATGATGGCGACGATGAGGGTGAAGATCAAGCCAACGAAATTACTCACCAACCTTCCATAACAATCAAACCAAATTCACAGGATCTAGTGACACGTCTGTCATGCTGTTTCATTGAAGTTTCAAAGCGCTTCTCCGGCCGTTCACCAGTATCCGAACAGAGGCGAGCGACAAAGAAGTGAAAGAAGAGTCCGCATCAGCCTCATCTGATCCGTCATCATCTGGTTCCGAATCCTCTCCGGAGAATCTCAAAATGGTGTTGGCTTGCGGCGGAGCAAATCGGTGCCACTCATCGGGGTCGTCATCTGAGTCGGCATCAGACTTGTCATCAGAATCGTCAAAGTGGCGAGGAAGCCGAAACTGTGCCTCTAAACGACCAAAACTAATTAAACAAGAACCAAAACCAAATCCCGCCGAGGCCTTGCTCGTCGTTCGAAATCACCCGAGAAAAGTAGAGCTCCTAGGTCCCACACTCCGATTATCGCCATCGAATGCTCGGCAGTCAGATGATGACGAGACTTCGTCAGACGACGAGGGCCTAGCAACCTAACACCAGCAAGAATTACAAGGGTCAAGATTCTCCAAAGAAGTCGTCGGTCTCCATCCACTTCAGGAAGTGATGGTCGATCTCAAATGCGGGTGCGTCGGAGAAGCTGCTGCGAAAGCTCTGTTTTTCTTCAGGAAAGCGAGAGCCATTCCCCTGCAAGGGAACACCCGTCGAAGATCAGAAAACTCCTTGTGTGGCGTAAATGCTCTTCAAAAGGAACTCCACCGTTAGGACGGGGATGGGCCTCCATCATCTCAACCTGTTCGAAGTCGTGCTAGGAGCAAGACACCGAATGACGTACTTCATTCAACTCGCAGCGCGGGTCAAAAAATTGAGCCCCGCTAAGTTATCCGAACTAGCAAATTCGGCTCCGCCGTCTTCTCAAACCAAAGCCCCATCTTCGCAGCAAGGCGCATGGTAGCCTCAGCCAGTTGATGCAGTCGGATATACCCGAACACGCGAATCAATGGAGCGTCATCTCAGAGTCTAGGAACGAAGACAACAAGAAGACGCCGCTGAGTAACGTTAACACCTTCTTACAGCGGTGTCTGAGAGCGAGAATGGAAGCGACACCGGACCAGCGATAGTGGCAACAGCAGTGGTGATAGCAATGATGAAGATGAAACCGGCGCTACACTATCGAGTATACCGCGCCGGAGCGCATGGCCACGCAAAACACTCCAGCGTCTGCCCAGAGGTCTAGGGGACTTACGTCTCTTCTCGGTAGGTTAGCCCTAAGTCGTTCTATACCGGAAACAATAATATTATACATAATGCTAACAGTTGCGATTCTCTCCGATTAGTCTCTTCCGAAGTAGTCAGGCAATTAAGCGCCATTGATATAGCTCGGCGATAAACACTTACTTTCATCCTTTCCCACCTTTCACATCTCGGTTACCACCAACGGCTCTTCCGTCTTTATTCATCTAATGATCAGCCTTTTTCCTCTCTTGATTTTTATTATTTTAATTTATTTATTATTATATTTTTCCTTTCTTTTCCCCTTTAAAAGTCGGAAAAGAAGATATCTGAATCGAGCATCGGGATCTTGGTACTTTCTGCTTGTTGTTACATCTCAACCAGTATAAACTTTCAAATTTTTATTCCTTTTAAAACCATCATATGAGCTGCTATGGCATAAAGCCTATTGTATACTACTATTCTTAAAATTTGGTCGGCGTTTTACAATGATTAGCGTTATTTTCTTTCCTTTTCTTTTTTTGCATTTCAGATATTGTCGGGAATCTTCATACTACTGTACATTAAGAGAGAGAGAGAGATCTTGTTAGCTGTTTGTGTTTGCAAAGATTGTATATACGATAAAGAAAGTATTCGAAAGTAATAGTAATATCAATGTCTAAGGCCTTTGAAAACGCTGTCTAAAGTGTATGAATACTCTAATCTCGTCAATAGCCAACCTTGACCAAATTGGCCTTTTTCTTCTTCTGACTTGATTATTATTCTATTTCACTCTAAAGAAGTACACGCCAATTCCCCAGAACGTCCTCCTCTATCATTTTTTTTTTCTTTTTTTCTTTTTAAATTTTTTCATGTATTTATTTATTTATTTATTTATTTATTTATTGGGCACAGCGTACAAATTGCAAAATTGGCAATATATACAGCGTATATATTCACCGGGTTGAAGTCGTTTGATAGGCCTGATCACGCGAAGGAGAATTTTATGTCTTAGCTCTTATCTCTCTTCGCTAACGCGTGGAATTTACCAAGGGAAATTATACAGTAACACCTCACCTTGGCTCCCCAATTTCCATTCCAACGCGTTTCCTCTTAAATTTACTACCACTCAACTACATAAGGAAAAATAATCAAAAAAGACCTTTTCAAGCAAGGAATAACTCGAAGGACCTCTGTTCCTAAGCTCAACAGCCTCTACTATCGCTGCGATTCACCTGTTGTCCTTGCTTACATTGTTGGGTTCAAAGCTATTTTAAACTTTAATATTTATAAAGGTGATGAGCTCTCAAAGATCTATTGCGAGTTACTTCACGGCCAAGCCTGGTACAGCAGCGAAACCGTAGCAGCAGCAGCAGCTCCAGCTTCCAAACCGGTACCTAAACGAGTCAAAACGAAAAGGCTGCCAAGGATGACTCGTCCTCTCAAGAGCACGTATCATCCGACGACGAAGCTCCAAGAAGTGTGAGGAAAAGGGCGCACAAGTCATCGCAGGATCTGGACGCACATCAAAACGGTCCCACTTTTCCAGCGGCGAAGAAACGTCGTCGGAGCGGCCAGACAGAACTCGAAGTCGAAAAACTAAAGGTTGCTTAACTCGAATTACCTGCTATTCGGACATCCACTTCATTCCTGAAAAAAAAAGAAAAAAATAGAAGATAAAATTTGCAATTTTTTTTAATTTGATAAATAAACACGGCTTGCTTACTGGTCCTTCATAAAATTGCAATTGGAAAGCTAACGCTGTCAGCACAGATAGCCTTGCAGCTAGTCAAGTCATTCGGGATCGTTTCAGCTTCGCGCCATCTTCTTCGCCAGCGATAAAAGAGGACAATAATCCCGCCGTAGACCAAGAACCTGAGGACGAAGCTGCATCAAAAGAAAAGCGGCGACGCCATGAGAGATTTGTCAAAAAGCTCAGCAAACCGGACGCCCTCGGTTTCGAAGCATGGTGCGGCACCAGCGTGGCGAAACCAGCGACCAAGAAGATGGAGAAGATATGGACGAAGAAGAGGAGGAGCAACCGCAAGCTGCCAGGAAGGGATCTAAAGCCGCTCCGAAACGCGGAAACAAATTGACGCCTTTGGAACAGCAAGTTGTGGATATCAAGCTGAAGCATCCAGACACTCTGCTTGTCGTAGAGGTCGCTACAAGTTTCGCTTTTTTGGAGAAGATGCTCGGACCGCCTCCAAGGAGCTGTCGATAATGTGTATTCCGGGCAGGATGAAATTTACCCCTGACCCTGCTGAGCCAATATGACCAAGTTTGCGTCCGCCAGTATCCCCACGCATAGATTACACGTGCACGTTAAAAGGCTTGTCGCTGCTGGCCACAAAGTCGGTGTTGTAAGGCAATTGGAAACTGCCGCCTTGAAAGCAGCGGGCGACAACCGGAACGCTCGTTGTGCGGAAACTTACCAATTTGTACACGAAAGGCACCTACATAGATGATGTAGATAGCGCAGAGGATGCCGCAGCGGGAGCGGGAAATGCTGCTCCTGCTACCGGTTACTTGCTTTGTCTCACGGAAAATCCTCGCGGTGGCACCGGGCAGATGAGCTGGTGGAGTTTGGATTAGTACTGTTCAACCCTCAACAGGCGATATCATATACGAAAACTTTCAAGATGGTTTCATGCGAAGCGAGATCGAGACAAGACTCCTGCATAGTACGCTTTTGGATCTATTATTCTAAATGTTGGAAGACGGACAAATATTGACCTGCTTGCTCTATCTAGTTTCACCTTGTGAATTTTGATCCTGGGTGAGCTCTCGTCTGCCACCGAGAAGCTTGTAACGCATTTAGCTGGCTCAAAGTAAGCTCAATTCAAGTTCAATCCTGAACAAAAGCCTACAGCCAAAGAGCTAAATGTTATTCTTAGGTCGAACGTATTCCGGGACCGAGTTCGAGTGGAACGTGTCGACCGTCCGAAGAAGATGCACCCGGCTGCCACAGCCCATGTCTCAGAATTTTATACTCAAGATTCGAAGAACCAAGAAACTGAAGAAAAGAAGAGTAAGTGACCTCGCTTCTTTGTATGAAAGGTAGAAGAAATGTTTGACAATGTACTTTTAGAGCTTTTGGAGGTCGTCTTGAATCTGCCTGAATTGGTGACGTGCTGTGTCTCGCAATGATCACTCACCTGCAAAGCTATGGTCTCGAGCATGTGTTCGACCTGACGAAATACTTCGAAAGCTTCAGCGCTAGATCTCATATGCTCCTAAACGGAAATACCCTTTCGAGCTTGGAAATCTACCGAAACCAATCTGACTTCTCCGAAAGGGGGAGCCTGTTCTGGGCTCTGAATAGAACACAAACAAGATATGGCAGACGACTGTTAAGAAAGTGGGTCGGCCGGCCCCTACTAGATAGAGAAAGGTTGGAGGAAAGAACCGGGGCGGTAGAAGAGCTTATCACGTCCAATAACTGGAGAACGGAGAAGCTGAAGTCCCTGCTCAAAAGCGTTCGAATTGATTTGGAGAAGAGCTTGATTCGTATTTATTACTGTAAAGTGAGTGGAGATGGCATACCAATATATACACCATCGGATGCTAATCTAATGCTTTTCTAGGCATCACGTCCTGAGACTGTATCAACTCTAAAAGCAATGCGGACGATCGCCTCGACATTTCCTGCCGTTAAAGAAGCAAACGAAATGGGCTACAAGTCTGACTTGCTCAATGGTTGTTTGACTCTTCTTCCCAAAATCCACGCGGATGTGGAGGAGTTTCTGCAAAAAGTGGATCATAAGGCGGCCGAAAATGATGACAAGTACAACTTCTTCATCGAAGAAGAGGATCAATACGAATCAATCACAGATCACAAGATGGTAAACTATTCACCGGAACATATCAGTGTTACAAAATGTATGGCTCTATTAACAATTTTAAGGGAATAACCGGCGTCGAAATGGACTTAGAAGAGCATCTCAAAGAAGCTGCCCTCATCGTTAAAAAGAATAAGCTCTCATACGTAACCGTTGCTGGCATCGACGTAAGTTTTCGTTAACGAGCTTCTTCACGAAAAGCTATAGCAAGCTGACATGCAACGCAGTATCTCATCGAGATTGAGAACTCCAAAGTTAAAGGCGTTCCTAACGACTGGGTAAAGATTAGCGGGTAAGATTGCCTTAGAAGCCGAATATTGTTGAAAGTCTGAGAGCTAAAATTGAACTACCGCAGTACCAAAAAGGTCTCCAGGTTTCACAGCCCCGAAGTTATCAAAATGTTAAGGGAGCGTGACCAACGAAAGGAGTCGTTGGCGGCGGAATGTGACAGTCAGTTCAAAGCTTTTCTTAGTCAAATAGGGACCAAATATCAAGAGCTCCGTGATGCGGTTCAGAGTCTTGCTACCCTCGACTGCCTTCTGTCGCTTGCGATCGTGGCGGCGCAACCCGGCTACTCGAAGCCCACGTTCACGAATGACATCTGCATCGATGTCAAGAAGGGAAGACATCCGATGGTTGAGCAGCTGTTGCTTGATGCCTATGTTCCCAATGATATCCTCATGACTGCTGACGAAAGGAGAACAATGCTGGTCACCGGCCCAAATATGGGCGGCAAGAGTTCGTACGTAAGACAGGTAGCTTTGATATGCATCATGGGTCAGATTGGAAGCTACGTTCCGGCTGAGTCTGCTAAGCTGGGCCTATTAGATGCTGTTACACAAGGTATATTTTTCCCTGATCCTCTTCAAGGTCTTTCAAGAGATATATACTTCTGTGAGTTTAATGCCCTGAAGCTAAACTTGTGATTCTAGGATGGGTGCGTTTTGACAATATGCTCAAGGGAGAGGTAAGGAAATACATTACAAGTTTCTCTATTTTGTATTCCACTAGAGTTGGTCATTAACGTGACAACCTATTTAGTCGACCTTCATGGTGGAGTTGTCGGAGACAAACGACATCATCAAGCAAGCTACGGCGCGATCGCTCATCATTTTGGACGAACTCGGCCGCGGTACGAGCACTCACGACGGTGTTGCCATAGCTTACGCGGTCCTCAACCATGCCGTTTCCGAGATCAAGGCGCTGACGTTGTTCGTCACGCATTATCCAATATTGTCCCAATTTGCGGACATTTACCCTAAAGTCGTCGTCAATGGCACATGGCCTTCGAAGAGACCGGAGGTAAGCTTTCCTAACTGACCCAAAAACAAAGAAAATGAAAAAAAAAAAAAAAAAAAATTGAACTATAATAATGTAGGCTAACTTATTGACTGCCTTGATAGAACCGGGTTCCGAAGATATCACATTCCTATACCAAATTGGCGAAGGCGTTGCACATAGGTCCTATGGGTAAGCAGCTGAAACCCGAAAAGAATGTTTTTAAAACTATGCCATGGATATTTTACTAAAATAACTTATAACACTTTGTAGCCTCAACGTTGCCAAGTTGGCGAAGGTCCCACGGAGCGTCCTTGACAGTACGTGCTCCTTAACCAACCCCTTCGTCTCCGTACCATACTCTGGTTACATTTTCTTAAGCATCGCTACTAACATGTTAAAATTTTTTCCTTTTAATTCTGCCTTGTAGCCGCGGCGCAAAAATCTAGGGAATTGGAAGCCGAGCTGAAAGGACGAGAGCTATCCCGATTGTAAGGAAGAAGAAAAAAAAAAGTCCCCATTGTCTATCTAACTTCCATTTGGAGGAGGGCTACAAGGATTACTTCATCTTAGACGCTAACCGCTACCTTTTTTTTTTTTTTTTTTTTTTTTTTTGGGCTCTTCTCTCTAGAATTTCTAAAATCAGTATGGACGACGACGTTGGTGGAGATTCCGAGGTATTGATGCAACTGTCTCATCTACTAGGATCGTGAAAGGGGGGGGGGGAAGAAAAAGAAAGAGGCGACGTGAGACGAGACACTTGACACCTTTTTTCCCCTCCTCCGTTCCCAGGCTCCCTTGTTCGGATCGTTAGCGACAAGGGTAGGCCGTTACAGGGGTTTTAAATATATATATTTCTTTCTTCTAGCTCTTTCTAATTTGGGCAGTTCGACAGCCTAAAGCCTCTTTCTATTTCTATACGCCCGTCTAAATAATTAAAAGTGTCAAATGTCAAAATGTCGTCGATATACTCGGCTCTTTTGTTTGGTGTTACGTCAAAGTTACCTCACGAAAGATTACATTACGTTCATTCATTCTTTTTGTGCAAACAAGTCTAGAGTTAAGGAGGGAAAAAAAAGGCTGTGGATAAGCAAAACAACAGATTAGGCATAATAATGATCATGATAATCATAGTTTAACCTATTTCTTATTTTATAGATGAACTATATACGTTATGAATCGGGTTTAAATCTTAGTGATGCTTTTTACAATTATATACATCAATTGTGGTCTCATATCAACGGACGGGGCACTCAAGTAGATATCAAATAGAAAAGTCGATTATGATATTAAGTAATTAATCCAAAAACGAGAAATGGATACAAATATGGTACCATTCTCTGCTATAATAAAAAAAAGCTGTTGGAGGAGAAAAGAACAGTGGGAAACTGTTATTTAGTTCTCTGTTAATTATTTTTTTGGTGGTTCAAAAGGGAAAGGAGCAAACCCATACCAATGAACGTCTATGCACAAGATGAAGGAAAGGAAAGCATGAACAAAAAGAAACTGCTAGCTGTGAATTTTTCAAAACGCCATGCAAGAAAAGATGGAAATTACGATGGTACCAAGAAGGAGAAGTGGATGGGCATTAAAAGAAAGATAGAATTATGTAAAAGAAAGAGTGGGAAGGAATGAGAAGAAGAAAGAAGAGAAAAAATAAAAAAATAAAATAAGAAATAGGATTACAATTACGAGCGCCCGGGTTCTTCTTTGCCGGCCATCCTAACTTTGGCCATGAACTCGCTCTCCTTACCCGCCTCCATTCCCTTTCTGGACCATTGATCCTCCCGTCGACGTCCCATCCAAGGATGGACAACACCTCCTCTTTGCTGCCATAAAGCCTGCTCTCCAGGATTCCCATTACCGCGACGGCGGTCCGGATCAGCAGAGCGTCGCCTTCGAAGGCATAAACGTCTAATATTCTGGTGACAATATCGATAGGTAGGTGCAACGCGAAAAGACTTGAGAGCATAGGTTCTAGGTATAGAGGAGGCGGGAGGCATAGCTTGACATGAATGTGATTGTGGAGCCGGGGGTACTTGTACTGGAAGGCACGAAGGAAGAGGGCATAATCTAGTCATACCGCTCTCGTCCTGACTGTAGAAGGACAGCGGTAAGAGGCGGTTGAGAATGTTTGCAAGCGTTGTGAAGGCATCGCTGGCGTTAAGGTTGAGGAGAAGTGTGGCGGCAATGACGTTAAGACCATAGACGTAGCCGATATCGCTCCTGTACATGGTATAAGCCATGAGGACGTCGATCAAGCTTTGATGAAGAGGACACGATTCCTGAGACAGTATTAGGAAAGAGTTATAATAGACGAAGAACATAATTCTCGAGGGCACATATGAACTTACTTGGAATAGCTTATATTCTACGAGTGTCTTTTTAACATCTTGCCTAATCTTATGGAAAGACTTGGCGGCAATGGAATGGTCGGTCATGCCTTTGAGATCACTTTCCGTCTTCCTAGCACGTTGCAAAGCCTTTTGATATGTATCCTCACCGACGCGAGAACGTTCCAAAAGCCCTGTTCCAGACCAAGCCGCGAAGCTTCGGAGCTATTCCATTCCACCAGAGCTCTCTGGTCTCTGGCTCCAAGATAGCTTCGTCCCAGTTGGGAATAACCTTGTCTTCCCATACTTTGTTGATGGATATTTGCGCCTGTGCCTTGACCTCTGCTCTTTCTTCAACTTTTCAGCCTTTTTCCGATCTGCCGACAAAATAGTAACAATGATTAGTAACATGTTGAGAGAGCACCAGTAGGTATATATGGGTAAGGCTTCTCGGGATGAAACTCACCAGCTTCTAGAGAAAGGCGCATCATCTCTTGATATTGTTTGAGATGCTTCTTCTCCTCCTCGGGGTCCTTTGGTGTAACCAACCGGGGCGGGTCCGGCTGAGAACTGCTTCCTTTTCCTTGCTAACGGGAATCGGATCTGCGTCAACGCTGGAACCTCTTTGCTTTGGTGGCAGAGCAATAGCATCTTTTCTGATAGGCGAATTCGTTCCCGGCGAGCTCGTCCTCGCAGAATCCAGGACCGCTTTATGCAACTTCTTCTCAACTTCAGCTAATTCCGATTCAGCATGACGCTCCAAAGCAGCTGTTAATTCCTTTGCGTCCTCTCCGAGCTCCAGCATAACATCACTCCACGATTTGCCTCTTGATTTCTTCCGGCCGCGATCCGGGCTGTCGAAAGAACCGGAGATCGGTAGAGAGGTCGTTGAAAGGTTTCGAGGGTGGTGTCGAGATACCGTTCCGGCTGAAACTACGGCTGAGAGCCTCTTCCGTTATAGTAACATCTTCTCCTGAGGCTGTCGATACCGACTGCCTGGAATCTGAAGCTAAGGACAACCGCTCCGGAGAAGGAGAGTTTGAGGGATACTCTTGCCAGCTCTTGGGGAAAGTGGAACATTCCAGAAGACCATATTTTCCGGGATTTCGTCGTCAGACTCCTCATCGCATTCACGCTCCATCTCCTCCACCGTCTTCCGGGGCTTCCTTTCGCGTGGCAGCCTAGGGCTTGGTCCCATGTTGGCGGGAGTTGTATGACTCTCTGGGGTGGCCCACGGGGCATAGGTGGCGGGCCAAGTTGAGAGGAGGAAGAAGCGGAGGAGGGCGTGGTGAGATTTGGCGAGGAATATTGCTGGTGGAATTGCGGAGGGTGTTGAGGGCGTGCTGGGGAAGGGGAGGAGGAAACTCGACTCCGTGACCGAGATGATGTACGGCATGGCTGCGGCGCGATGGTGATGGACTCCTTCTCCGCCTGGATTGTTTTGCGGGTATGGATAAGCCTCCTTGGACGTGGTAGCTGGCGAGGACGATGACGACGAAGAAGGATTGATTAGGGTCCTGGAGCCTGGTGCATTGGAAGTTGGAGGCGTTGGTTTTGCCGTCGTTGGATTGGCAGGAGAGCTGGATGGCACGACGGCTGCAATTGGCGAATTTGGAACAGAGGCAATAGTAGGAGGAATAGAAAGCGTGGTCTGCTTCGAAGTCTGACTTCTCCTGGAAAAGGAACTACTTCGACTGTTGCTGTTGCTGTGGTGGTTATTGCTGTTGTTACTGCTGCCTCCGCTAAAGGAAAAGAACGACTTCACGGGGGATGCCTCCGGGTGTCCTCCCAAGGCCAATTTCTTCGAACTCGGCCATGCTGGGGAGTTGAGACTGGTTTGAAAGTCGGGCCAGCGCTCTAGGGAGCAAAGGGACGGTTTTTGCTCGTGGAAGGGACCTAGGGTTGCAGCGTGCAAATCCGTGTTGGGACAGGAACTCCTGGCACCTTTTGAGGTGGAATTGCCCGAACCGCACGAAAGCTAGAGGAATACACTCTTTTATTATTGCCGTTGCTTGGCCTATTTCTGATCGACGTGGGAGAAGTGAATGGTGAACAAAACTCGTGGAGTTGAACGAGAAAGAGGTTGTTGTTGTTATTGTTGTAGTAGTAGGTAAGGAGAGTGATCTGGAGTGGCCCGTCTTACATCTGCTACTGCTGCTGCTATGCGAGGAGGTGTAGCATGAAGACGGGAAGGTCCAAGCTGAAGACGTAATGGTACTGGTTGCCATAGCGCTTAAGCCCTTGAGGAATGTACCCTTTATAAAACTACTACCAATACTTTTGTTCCCTTTTTAACAAAATTAACAAGAGAATACAAAAAAAGAATGAATAAAAAAAAAAAAAAAAAGATCGAGTAAAGAAAAAGAATTGAAGAGAACGAGAGAAAGAGTATTTATTTTAAATACTTCCTTCTCAAACTGAATTCATCAAAAAAAAAAAAAAGTGATATATAGACTAATCTTGGGTCTTGAATCTTGGTTATCGGTGATCGTCTATATCTACATAAGTTATTTCTTTTTCTTTTTCCTCTTCTTGCGGCTGGACGCAAAGCTACCTAGAAATCAGAAAAAAAAAAAAAAAAGTGGTGCTGCAAGCTAGAAAAGAGCTGGCTATCGCAACTCCACTCTGCCACCCCTACAAAGGGGGAAGGAAGATGAGAAATATGAAAAGGAAAAGAAGGTGAAAGAAGCTAAGCTGAGGCTTTGATGCTAGGAAGCGAATAGAGAGAATGAGTTCTAACTGCTTACTACCAGCAGTTGTACTTGTTGAAATACTTTTAGAAAGTAAAAGGAATAATAAATGAGTTGGAATAGTAGATAGTAATAGACTAATAATAATTATATACAAATACCTTTTAAGTATGAATCGACGATAACCCTAATAAAACTACAACAGAAATATTATTATTATTATTAGAGGTTTTTTGTTTTATTTCGGTTTACTTTATTTTATTTTATTTTGTTTATACTTTTTATTTCATTTATTTATTCTTTTTATTCTTTTCGTTTATTGACTTAAATAATAATTAAATACTTATTCCAGTGCCACCAACTTTCCCTTGAACGAACCTCTTCGTGGACTTGTTTACTTACTTTCAATCACCAAATCTCAAAAGTCGTCATTCAATTATTATTGACTTAACCTCTTACCCATTTGTTATTATCACCTGTATTTTCAAATTTGATTCATCTACTTTCGAGAGGGAAAGGAAGAGGAAGACAGCTACTAGGTATCTATTACCTCATACTTTTTGCTGTTAGGATGAAGCCACAAGTGTACAAGCGACCAGGGTTATTAATTGGCTCCCTTTAAGGTATACCTTGATATTGAATCGCTCGATCACATATCGCTCAAAAA
This sequence comes from Pezizomycotina sp. ARF18, assembly GCA_002224055.1. NCBI lineage: Eukaryota > Fungi > Ascomycota > Pezizomycotina sp. ARF18. The sequence goes on along the minus strand of AZLU01000308.1, from coordinate 25,512 downwards.
AAAAAGTAACAGTCCCCAAATTTTGGTTCGATTGCCTTCAGGAAAGGGCTAATAATAAACAGGAACAGAGCTCCCGGGGAAGAACAACTCATCAGGTCAATGCGAAAATCACAACAAAAAAAAAAAAAAAAACACACACGAATTGCCTCCCCCGCATTTTTTCTTTTTTGGGGCCTTTAACCAGAGATAACCTTTGGATAACAGGTCAACTTTTGTTAACGATATTCAAGTTTCGGGCGTCTCGGAGTGACAGTGCGGCTAGCCTATGAACGTAGTGGGCAGTGTCTTGAAAACCGCCGATGAATCGGCAAGCAGGGACTTCCCACGCAAACGATTGTCTGTGTGTGCGAGGTAGAGCATGATATTGCAAGGCTGGATACGTTTCGCTAAGGCAAAGGCGGTGGTGCTTTGTTTGGCGACCTCTTATTTGCATTCGCCATCATCAATGCAATGCGAAAGATAGGACGGAAGTAAACATGTCAAGCTTTCATTCTTCTATATCGTGTACCTAAACCTTTCATCTTTTTCAATTGTTTCTTTTTTTTTTTTTTTTTTTTTTTTCTTTCTCTTATTCAACAGTCCTTCGCAAGACTATCACGCTATTGACTGTCGGTATTTGCAGCACCGGGATATGGAAGATCTACTTGGAAAGGACTCTTCACAATCCTTGGGGTTGCTAAATTTAAACACGTCGTGGTAATTTTTGCCGCTGAAATTCACAAAACAACCATGTCACGTCATTGTCGCCAGCTGTGACGCCACTTTTTTGCCACACCTTTGTCTATTTTTCCTCCTTCCACGAGTCACGGTTAGGTACACGACATTCTTTTATCTTTATTTTCAATTTTTCAGTTTGCGAGAAAAAAGACGAACGCGACTTTGCATATTGTGGAGACACTGCGTTAACGAGAAGTAAACAAGGACTTTTGATTGTACAGTGTGAGACGAAGAAGCGAGAAACTCACCTACAGTAGTATTCCACGCCCAAATTAAAAAAGGAAGAGAAAAAAGAGGGAGAGAGCGAGCGGGTTTTAGTTTTCGTCGTTTTCGTCGATCATATAGCGCCGGGTCCACCGTTATACAGCAGCAGGCTTTTTTCCTCACCTCTGCGGTGAGTTTTAGTTATCGTCACCACTGTTAATTTTCTAAAGCAAATTAAGGAAAGTAGAGGAGGGTTTCTATGCCTTCTTTCAACGGCGAAACAGGTATAAAAAGGAAAAGAAGAGCAAACACTGCAAGATACTACTACTGCTTGTGCTTTCTGCAATGTCGCTCATGTTGACCAGAAATAATCGGATGGAAGAAATGGGAACGAGTATCCGTAGCGCACCGTTCCCCCGCGCTGTGAGGCCTTTTTTTTTTCTTTCTCAAATCCCCTTGCACTATCGAAATAGGCAACAAACATAATACGACGACACAACAGCTCTCTCTCATTTCCCGAACTCGTACCGGGTTGTCATCCGTTCGGGTGTGTGAGATTCGCGGACTCCCCCTGTCTTGCCTGCGTGGGATTTAACCATTTCGAAAAATAATTAAAAAGGTTGGTTCTGTAGGTAAGGCTCGCATCGCATACAGACAAGAACTGCATGGTCGGAGATTGGAGGTGGGTTCCTTGGTTTTTAACTTTTTCGCGTGCACGTTGAGCTGCAGCTAATAAAGAGTCTAAAGCTACCGGTACTGGAGTTGAATGCGAATCTGGTCCGTTTTAGCGGCTTGATTTGCGAAGTGAGTGTTTTTTTCAGAAAATTTTTGATACGTTTGATATGGCATTTTCCGTCCCTGCTTTTTTTTTTTTTTTTTTTTTTTCTATGGCGCTGATAAGGAAATGTCCGACAGGAACGCCACCTTTTTTCTCTAACATTAACGATTCCGTGGTAGGTGAAGAAATACCTTCGTCATATCTTTCTACGGCAGCAACTACATAGACATTATACAGTAAATATGTGAAAAAGAAGAAGCGGGTATCATTGATATCTGAATTGTTTTATCTATTGGTATTGCTGTGGAACTCCGAAAGAATTGAATATTCCTGAATGCCTCGAATGTATATATGATTCATTGTGTATAATAAATATTGAGCCGATGTCCCATTATTCAGTATTTGAACCCATCGACAAATTCTTTCAGTTCTCTGCTATCGGGTATCCTCCTACATGACCTGTCCACCTTCCCGTTCTTCTTGTCGTTCATCCTTGCCTCCAACCATGATAGTACAGAGCCGTACAGCGTCTGTTTCCTCCTGTAGACGCGGTGGAAGGCGGCCGCGGCGAGCCAGCGTATCTGGCTTTTGCCTACGACGCATTTGAAACTATCGTTAAAGTCATATTCTTTGGCTTTGTTGGCACTGTTCTTGTTGGCTTCGAGTTCTTGGCTCCAGGCGGTGGTAGGCTTTAACTTCTTGCTGTTGAGGAGCAAGAACGAGAGTTCTGTGATTTCATCGATTGCAGCTGCGTCAAAATCTCACTATGTTAGAAGAAAACTATAAGCACACAATCTGTGGGATCCATTGGAAATCTTACAAATGATAAACGGTTCACTTGGCCGCTTCTTGGGCCCAAGTTCTTGCCGTAGCGGTAGAATCTCATGGCGGCTTCGGTGAAACTGCAATACAGATTCTGGAGGACTGTTCTCCTGGAATTGAACGAGGTGTCGAAGTACATAGTCCTAGAAGATCTTGTAAGGTAACTTTATTCGAGAAGCAGAAAATGTTAGCATACTTTCGATATCATATTTTTCCTTTTTCTCTATAACAAAAAGAAGATAAAAATAATAAATAAGGATAAAAAATGAAGAGCTGAGCTGGAAAGCATACTTCAACGCCTTCTTGACCATTGTGTCGCCGACATTACGTGAGTACTCTACTGTCAGGGTATCTTCGATCACGTTTGCCTCGGCCTTGCGCTTGTCCCTCTTGACATCTAACGTCTTCTCGCATATTCTTGTGCCACAGTACGGGAAGCCGCCGTCCGATTGGAAAACCCTATTCACAATCTTACCGCCAATCGAGACATCAAAGTTTACGAGCGATTTATCGGTATTCACGAAGGCACCATACTCGGAAACCTTTATGCATCAGGTTGAGGAATTTTCGGCGTGTGATCGGGATAAAGTTATGAAGAGGAAGTCGTCGATGAGGCGGAGAAGCAGGCCTGTGGGCTCACGAGTGAAACTGAGGTGCTTCTCCTCGAGATTCGCGTAGAAAAGACTGCAGAGCATCGTGGAGAGTATGGATCCCTGAGGAATACCGATTTTTGACGATAATACTTCTTGCCAATCTATACATGCGGTTTTAACAGAACAGAGTTAGAAAATAAACGAGTAGAACCAGAAAGGGAGGAAAGGTCAAGGGGCTAAGGTGAAATAAGTACCTTGATAAGATTGTTCAAGAGATGCTCGTCGAGAATATGCTCCAAAACCTTGCTGTCGAAGAACCTCTGCCATACCAGATCTACAAAATGGTATTCTTGTTAAGAGAAAACTTGGGTCGTCCTGCCACATCTCCAGCTTTTCCTTAAGATCAGGATATTGTGCGCAGGCAAGGCTTTGTTAATCAACGCCAATTCGTGCCATTGCCGTACTTGCCGGCTGTTTCCGTGACCTCTGCGTGCCTTTCCGTCTTGTATTCTCTTCCTTGTTGAACATTTCCCTCACAAAGTTGAAAAGGTCCTTGTTGGGTATGGTGTCGAAACACTTCTTGACATCTACTTTCACAAAGTAGATTTTGTCCTTTCCCAGGATGCCTGTCCCTTCCAGGTACCGCTTGAACGCCTTTAGTTTTGGGTGCAAATCACCGGCGGAGAAGAGAGACGCTCCAAGCTTTGAAGCGTCACACCCGATTTCGTATTTGAGAACTTGATGAATCGGAAGCAAGATAGTGTTGATATCCTCCCAAGTGCCACCTGACCAGTGCGTGGATTTTTTTCCATCGCCCGCCTCTCAGGTTCGTTATCATTCGGACACCATCTTTCTTAGCAGTAGGCGGATTGTGCCGTATCCCAGCTCGCGCTTTTTGAGGATGTCATTGGCTTTAGCTGTTTTCAGCTCGTGGAACATTGAAGTCTTGAACTCGCATAGCTTTGGTTCTGTAAGCTTCTTCCAAACATCCTGTCTAAAGTAAAACACTCGGTACCTGTTTGCGCTTGATTCGGTGGCGTAAAAGTGCGATCGTATCAGAGGTATCAGAAGGAGTCGAAGAGGTAATAAAAGAATTCGGAGAGAAGGGAAACCCGCTTATTTGTATCTGAAAGTGTTAACTTCTGGTTGGTAGATGGGCCCAACCAATCGAAATCGGTATTCTAGAAACGCAAAAATAGATAAGTACTTGGGATATTCCCTGCCCAATGTTTTTATAAGGGCCATTGTGAGTGTTTCCTAATTTACCTTGAAATCCTGAAGCACGTCATGTAAGGTCGAGGATTCGAATTTTCGCAATCTTACAAAAGCCTCTATTTTGGTCTCAACCATCCTCAAGTTACGGATGCTATGTTCTTTCGAGCCCCAAAACTCACGCGGAAATACGCTTTTTACAACTGCTCTGCAAAATGCAGAAACCTCACATTGGTGCACGCAAAACCTGTGAACCCGTCCTCTGGTACATCGGAGTTCACTAAATTGCTGCCCGAGACGACCGCCGCCTGGTAGACTTCGCGGGTGAAACTTTGGCTGGAGAAATAGTTGCAGCTCGCTTCGAAGTTGTGGGCTGTGTCGCCAGCATTAATGACGTTTCGTCTACCGACTCAATGGCTTTCGGTATGGCGGGCCGTCTATCAGGAGCACCAGGATCTACCAACTAAATAAGTAATAATTAGCTTACTGACAGACATAAAATTTACAGCATCGAGATTAGAGCTTGATTTACAGAAACAGGACAGTAATGCTTTAGCAGCGCATGGTATGAGCATCGCTTGTGGTTCGAATAAGTTTGCCCACAAGCTCATATACTTTGCCTCGGAGCCTTTTTGGTATGTTCTCTCTCTTCTCGACTTCTAGAAGTGACATCAACTCTTCCTGTTCTTCTCCATCAGAAGTGTCGGCTTCACTATCTGCGAAGTTTAGAGGGCCGGGAGAAGCATAAATTTCCGCCTGGCTTGACTAAGTAATACGTTTATCTCCTTTTCGCGGACTGTATAATCTTGTAACGTCTGGGTCGTCTCGGCTCGGTTTGTCTCGCTCGTGAATACATTATGTAGTCCAAATTCACGGGGGAAAATATACTTCAGCATTTCTCACACGATGAGCACGCAATCCGTGCTCAGAGAACCTGTTCAAAGCGTCTATCGGAAATTAGAAGTCGGAAGCAGAAGAAAAAAATAACATAAAAAAGTAAAGACGTTTACGCTAAAAGTAAAGAGGGTTCTTACGTATGTGTCGAAGTCCAAATTTGACCTCCCCTTCTCTATTCAATGCTGGTTTTGCGTAAAATATCCGGCCTCTATAAAACGAAATACCTCCAGGTTTACGCAGGAACCCGCTGTTCCCCATAGTTTCCGGATCCGTTGGCGAACCCTCTTCTCAGTCTTACCAGAAAGTTGCCGATTTTTGTTAACTCTGTTTATCTTCCTCTTCTTGGCTGGCGGTGTAGATTCAGCCAAAGGCAGCCCGCGTTTCTTCAATGGACAACGCCGATTCGTTATTGGTGGAGCATCGTCGCGGGGCAGCTTCTTCCGGTCACAGAGCGGTCTCCAGTCATCTGAACATAGCATTTTCCTGTAGCTGTGAGTCCGTCCGGGCTAAGGGCACTTGAGCAAATAGGGCTCCATCCCTGAGCCTTGCATGAGAATAGTGCAGCATAGCTTTCTCGCCTACAATTTCCTGTAGCTTATTCCATGCCGAGGATCTCAGCCTATCAACAAGAAGATTCGGTATCTTCATGATGATTTTCATCCCGAAGCGCTTCGTCCCCCACCTTGAGCATTGAATTTTTCTTGCTGGGGTCAAACCCACGGGTCAATATTGAAGTAGGTCGCCGTGGAAAGGTTCTCTCAAATAGTAATTCGATAACGAGGCCAACGAGCTTTTTTTTTTTTTTTTTTTTTAAAAAAAAAAACCAAGCATTGTCAGTACGAAGGAACAAGCAGGTAGCGCCGTTGTGATTACGGCCATGAGAACGTGGTGCGTTTCTTTTTCGAACTTACTTCAATTTGACACAACTCCAACCCACCCCCCCAGCAATGTTAGTCAGAACGGAGAGGTCATTGTCCCTAAATGACGACTGGATCTCATTCCGGCTAGGGTCGCACGGGAGCATACGATAGCGGTATCGAGCAACTCGGAGACTCGGCAGATTCTGGTGTTCCATCCGAAACATAATTTTTAAGATTCGCATACTTTGTTCTCGCGTTGTGCGATTCCATGACCCACGAACTCAGCAAATGAAGAAAGTAATCCCAGCCTAAAAAGCATGGAAAATATTGCGATAGTACCGCATGTTCAACGTGCTGGGATCATCGCCTCTCAGCTTCGCATTCGGTCGCTCAGAATCGGCTTGCCGCCTTTTCTCTGCTGGAACGTTCGTGGGTTGGACGGGCCAGGTGCGCTCCGCTGCTGGGTGCCTCTTCTTTTTCTCGTCATTTCTTATTAGCAGTAGCGATTGCTCTGTGAATTATGGAATTTCCGTGATGCCAGATACAATCGTATCTCAAGGCTTTTTTTTTTTTTTGTCTGTGGTTATTTGGTATTCATAAATATACGACTGGCTGTCTAGGCGATGGAGGGAGACGCGTTTGTTTGGCGTATCGATCACGTGGACAGGCAGGAGGAAAAAGAGTTATTTTTGGCGTCACGCGACATTTTAGTGTCCCAAAGGGTTGGTAGGTAGTTGATTGTCGCAATCTAATCGTTGATCTAGTTTAGAAAGAAATCTTAAACTCCTTTTTTTTTTTTTTTTTTTTTTTTTTTTTTTTTCTTTAAATTAAGCGACATTCATTATTTATATCGTGCTACGCATCCCTATCTAACTTCTTAACTTAGCAAGGAACCAAGGATACCTGTATAATTTTTATCTTCACTCTGGCGGTTGATTGCTTTGGTATTATTCTCTCTTTGAATCTTTTCTCTCCCTTCTAATTTAATTCTGCCTAGCTATCGCACCCGAAGCCCTTATTCGCTTCTTACACAGACCTTTTTTTTTTTACCACGCTTTTGGTCTCTTGCAATGTTCTCAAATATGTTCGCCATTATAGGATATAATTTATTTAACTCTGCTCTAGGCCCCGGAGGCCGACGAACTCCTGGAATTTCTACTGTTTCGCAACTCATGTAATGCTTTCAGCCTGAGGAATCTTGGGGAACAGACTTTTTCATTCGGACAAACGCTTCTCAGAGTGCTCGTTTAAGCCCTCGCAGAGTGTCACTAGATATAATAAATACTTGCGCTATATTCTCCTACGTTCCAGTCTTCCTTTTATGCGCACTTCATTTCCATCTCGGGCGATAATAAACGGCTAGGGTCTAAGATCAGCAGCAAAAAAAAAAGAAAAAGAAAAAGATAGAAATTATAGGATAGGTGTAGTGTAATTTCGCGCCGAATTGCCATTGGTTCGTCTTGGCTGGGATTGGGCAAGACTCGGGCGGGGAAGGGATGCCGTTGAAGTAATTCACTGGTCGCCCGGCGGCTCCGGGTTTTCGAAAAAACCGACGCCCCTCCAGGAGAGAGGTTGAGCAATAGCTTGAATCGAAACGATAAGCGGGGGAGGGATGAGAAAATTTGATATTAGTGGTATCTAAATGAGAATACGTGTGTCAAAAGATCGTCATATTTTAGTTGGGAGAAAAAACACAAAGAAGGGTATTATTAAATATTTTGTTGAGTGAGGACGAAAAGCGAAGGGGGGAAAGCAGGTATAATAAAATAATACTTAATTAGAAATATTCCTTAGAAGTTTTAAATTTGAACGGGGGTTTTTTTTGATAAAACTCACTCTATTCTTAAATCACAGTAATCCATACTTATACTGATAAGTAGCTATTTATTAGTATAAGAGATTTTGTCTAAACAATTTCATTATTCAATTGTCGCTCTAGAGTCCTCTCGGGATATTGGAAAGGGTTCAAATTCTACTACTTTAAGTATAGAGAACGCAGACATTGTCTTCCTCCCTCTCGACGCGTAGAAGCGCCTGCCGGTGTCCAATCTAACCCGCTACATTCGTATTTATACAACTTCCATTCAAGGCTTCATTTATATTCGTTATATATTAGTTTCAATACCTTGCGCTTCATCTTGGTTTACGTATCCCACCAATTGAAGGCAATCTTTAGCCTCTCGATTCTTACGCTACCATTCGATTTTTCTGTATACTACTAAGTGGGTCTCTTAAAATCTACCTAACCTGCAGGGAAAGCTTTTTCTATATGATACCTCCATCCGCCTTTCTTCGCCTACCATTATTGCGACTACGTTCACGGTACTGGAAATTCGTCGCCTTTATTCTTTCTTTTGGATAATAATATAATACGATAAGATTGATCAACCAAGTCGAAAACAATCTCTCTTCTCATATCCACCTCTCACGATACTACTTACTCTACTATCCTAAGGGGTTTTCGCAAAACTAGTACCTGCAGTCCAAAAAAATTTTCTGTTAGATTTACTAGGGATTCTTCCTTATTACAAAACAGGACAAGGGCCTTGTATAAAAAAAAAAAAAAACTCGACTATCGCGATCAACACCGACACACCGGCTACGACCTTTCTGTAATTATCTTCGGCCAATCCCGCTCGCCGTCGTCTCCCATTAAGGCTGTCCCTGGCTACGAATTACAAGGTACGTTACGTTTGAAAGCTGCAGATACCGATTCGCTTCTGAAATAACAAAGAGAGCCCCTTAACCTTTCGAGCTCGTCCTCTGCCCTTTCGCTCCTAACACTTTATTTTATTTTATTATTATTTATTTCTTATTTATTATTATTACCACTACCACGATTTTATTTTAGTTCCTATCAGCGCATTTTTAAAGAGATATTTACTATCATTATTATTATTATTATTAAGTATTATTCTATTTAAAAATAATACTATTCAAAAAAAAAAAATAACAAAAAAAAAAAAAAAAAGAAAAAATAAAAAAGGGCCCTCGTATTTTTATTCTTTTCTGGCTTCTTCCCCGTCTGGCCTCTCCCTCTATTTCTATTTTAGCAAATTTGAGTGGCTTTGAGCACCCTACTACGAAGCATATTATTATTATTATTATTGTTGTTGTTGTTGTTATAATAGTATAATATCCTTCTTTCTTCATTCTTATTTATTATTATTTTAGTTCCTTTCCTTTCACATACCAAGTCAAGTTTCTCTATTGTTGACTGACTTCCAAATATATATTAAGTATGCAGCTTGGGATTTTTGAAGTATATTGCAAGATTAGTAGCTGCTGTTCCCCCTCTCTTTCCTCTCTTTCTTTCTCTTTTCCTGTTTTCTACTTTTCTCCATTTCAACGAGTTCTTATCCGCGAAGGCTCTTCTCTTTATTTTCTTGTTGGGCAATATCCGCTAAGGAAGCGAAAGGATAAGCCCCGACTACACGAGCTTCAGTTTCTCCCTTTACCCCCAGAAAAAAACCAAAGGAATAAATAGTATACGAAATTACATAGATGTAGAAGGGTCAGACGTGTTTAGCTTCTTAACCGACGATAACGCAGTACGAAACTAGAGCTGGAAGAACTATACAACCCAAGGAACCGAGTTCGCTGCGGAAAGGGATATAACATTATTGAGTTCCGCCCTTCGTGAAAATAAGGTGATGCTCCAGGGTCGTAATGTCTGGGGCTACTACTCAGGAGGATACCGCTCCAGCCCCGGCCCCGATTTCAACGAATAACGAGACGGACGATACCGCTTCGACTGTGTCAGCAGTAACTACTACGTCGACATAGACGGCGAGGATAAGGGGGCACCGGACGAAAACCTCGCTCAACGACCCAACAATCCGTTCCCAAGAAACAGGTGGCTGCATCTAGCGGCGGAGCTGGAGCTGCAGCTAATCGAAAAAGTAGCGTTCAGGGAAGACGTATACAATCTCAAACGCCGAACGCGAACAGAACCCATTCGAAACATGGACAGCTACGAAATCAACAGGCCCGACAGCAGGGGCACTCAATAGAAATCTCTCGCCGACGTTTAAGGACATCGTCAATAAATTCAACTTGCCACCAGAAGACGGTTCACCCGATGCCACCGAAGCAAAACCTCAAGGAGGACACGTACATCGTCTCCTCTTGGGTTACGGAAAGCTTCTACGGATGCCAACGGCGCAATTGAGAACAAGAAAAACGCAAACAGCATTTCAAGAGCAATGCCCGCTTGGAGGCCCGCTGGAACCGCAGGTGGGAGCCAGGTCTACGTCCAAGACCAAATCCCAGAGACTCGAAAGCGCTCCGGTCCCCCACATCGACAACGCATTCTGAGGCGAAGGGCAGGAGCAACTGCAAAGGATAGTAACGATAGAGGAGGTGTGTTCAACAAAACCCTATATACTGCGAAATTTTGAATATTGCAACTGTGCTAATTGATCAGACGTCGAAGACCACGCCGACCCAGCCGAAAACCCCAAGCGGACTTCTCCACCCCGTGGGAGGCGTGAATCTCTCGCACCGGGCTCTAGGCCGCCTATACGATCCTCGCGTTCCACACCCCTCTAAGATCTGGTGCGCATTTCGGGGATGAAAAGAAAGTCTCGTCACTCGCCGCTTACATTAACGCCCCTTCCGGAACAAAGCCGCCTCCCTTGCGTTCTACACGACCACGACCCTCAGCTGCGACCACAAAAATTCCCGTCCGAACAGAAAAACTTCAGGTCTCCATGGCAGATTGCCAAGGAAAACGAAAGCTAAGAGTTCGAAACCCAAGAAAAAGATACCGGAATTAATAGCGTTGACTTCGCGGCGAGGAGGAAAATGATCGCGTCCGCATTTAACGACCGCATGGATAAGCGAGAAGGGAGGAGGCAACCGCTCGACAAAAGCAGAAATGGAGAAAAAGGCTGGAGGAGAAAACTCTCATGCGTCGGAAGATATTGAAGCGAGATCTCCGACTCTAGACGGGACTGAACCACCGGAAGGCAAAGATGAAATCTTAGAGGACGTAGTTGGACTCGGCCTGACATTTGGGGCAGGTGCTGCTCCGGCGACGGACACGAGCCCCGTCAGCCCACTGGATACCGATGCCGATGATGCTCACCATTGCGCCGACAGCATTGATGATAGTGCGAATGCCGTGGACGAAGACATCCAAGGTGACGATACTATCGTAGAAGAGATGATGGCTACCTATCCTCCTGTTCCTATCATTGCATCACCGAAATCGCCAGGGAAAACCTCGACTTTTAGCTCATCTCCAATGCCTTTACGCCAGTCACCGAACACAAGCATCAGCGAAAACTACCAGGTTACCACAATTATTCGTTAGAGTCACCAGACGACATTCAGTCTCCCAGATCTGCGCTTCCGGATCAAATGCAACGATTCAGAATGCTCCAGCATCTCCCCCACAATCTTGGACCACCCCCGGATACTGCGATTATCAATCTTGATATTAGGCGGCGCGGTTCAAAGAATGGCAACTTGGGATCTAGAAATGGGAGCACTCGTTCGAGGCAGGAAGTATCAAGATGGAAGATACGCCAATAATTACAGCTGCCCAATGGGAGAAAGCGGAGCTGAAGAACAAGCCAGACGAATGGAAATCGAAAGAGACGAGACATGAAAGCCAGGAACCGACATTCACTACCACCCCCACCATCGCCAACCTTCGCTGGTTTCGATGAAGCTAGTAGGCGTGGACATAAGAAACAGTCATCACTAACCTCTTCACCAAATCTCGCCCCTCCAGGACTGGCTCCCGTATGGCAACTCAGACCGTCGTCAACTGCGGGCGATAGCATGATAGATATTATTATGCAGAGCAGGAAGAGCTGGCCGCCGCTCGGGAACGGAAACAACGCATCGCGGAAGGAACTGCATCGATAGAAGATATCGAGAATGAGAGGCCGAGGTATCAACTTCACGACAACGATTACAACGTGGCACCACAACCTCAAGGTGATGGATACGTAAGCGTTACGGAAACATATGTATATGGACGGGATTCAAAGGTGACGCTGGATCCAAACGATTACTGGACGCCGGTTCCAGCTCAATCGGAGTTTGGTACGCGATCTACGAGACAAAGTTGGATGAGCTCTGAAACGAGGGATTCAACGCACCACAGGGTTTCTTCGGTGTCTTCCAAAATTATGGACAGAATGCGTCCTATCGGCGAAGGCCCCCCGCCAACACCCCCCTAAAACATAAAAATGCAGTATCAGAAACCGCCCCCGGTTCCGCCGTTACCTGACAAGTCAATGTACGATACCCCAAATAAGAGTGAAGTTAGGCGCTCCAGTCTACCTGCAAGCTTGGGTCAACCCTCGCCTGGGTTCGTGGTCCCAGCAGCATACGTTGATCCTAAAATTGCCGACCTTAAGTCCCCGAATTCTCTTGCTCCATCTGAAAACACTTACGAGGTCCCGTTCTCTTCAACATCAAGCAACTATTCTGAGGACAATTCGTCTGCAGGACTACAAATACGTCAGACACCACTCAGATGTATTCCATCATGTCTCCAAGCAATTCTGTGCTTACAGGGACTGACTCTTTCTCGTCAAAAGAGCCGGTTAGCGCAGAGCAGAAACGCCTGACCAGACGTCGACACTTGTTTAAGGAGCTCGTCGATACTGAAAAATCATTCTTTTTGGATATGACGGTTACGCTAGAGATATATAAAGGGACTACTGGCGCTTGTGAAGACCTCAAGCCCGAAGATGTGCGCATTATGTTCGGTAATACTGATGCTGTCGTAGCATTTTCAAGATCGTTCATTGAGACTTTGAAAGCGGCTGTCTCCTCTGTTTACGTTCCACCTAGGTCGGGCGAAAAGGCTGGCAACACCCCCTCCGAAAGCCGGGTAATAGCTCCACCGTGAGCTTGGTAACACTTGGTAGCACTAACCTAGAAACGACAACAACTTCATGAATGACGATGAGAAAGATCGGCGTACATGGATCGGTGAAGCTTTCGGACAGGCTTTACCTAGAATGGAGAAAATCTACGGAGACTACTGCAAAAATCATGAGGTTGCCGTGGCGAACTACAAGCTGTCGAAAAAATCAATGTGTCGCTATGTGGCTTAAGGAGTGCAAGGGGGCCGCCGAGGATCTCACCAACGCATGGTCTCTCGAATCTTTACTTATCAAGCCTGTTCAACGTATCATGAAGTACCCACTCCTTCTCACTTCGATTTTGGAGTGCACACCTCAAGATCACCCTGATTACACTGCTCTGGAACTTGCCGCAAAGGAAATAAGAACGGCTACGGAACGTATTAACGAGTCTAAGAAACGAAAGGACCTCATGGATAAGATCGTGGGTCCTCGGAAGCGCGCTGAAACCGATATACGCACGCTTGGCCAAAGGCTTAGTACGGAGGGCCGAGAAGCTTCGACAGAGTGTCGTTTATCGGAACAATATGTCGATGAAAAATACGAAGAGGCAGTGACTCGGTTCCGAACGCAATACTTTCAGGTTCAAGTATTGATGAAGGATATCGAGATGTGCCTCACGGATGTCGAAAAACAAGTCAATGATTTTCATGATTTGGCAAGCAAGTTTGAGGAATATGCGTGCTGTCTGCTACCAAATTCAAGGATTACATCGTAAGATGGCAAGATTTTACATCGCGTACAAAAGAACTTAAGGATGTGGCTTTGACTGAACACGTAAGTTAAACAAGCCTTCCATCTCCTTTCCTTTTATATATATATATATATATAAGCTTCATTAGTAGATTACTAACAGATTCCACGATGTAGAACGTCGAGTGAAGGCGCATTGCATATTACCGCTAGAGAGGATCATGAAAATGGGCGAACATCCTCAAAAAGTTATGGCAAAACGTGATAAGAAATCTGTCGACTACGCACGCTTTCGTGCTATTAAGGATAAGGGCGACAACCGGATAAGAAGATTAGGAGCTGGCGGACGCCTACACAGCTATTAACGACACATTGCTTGACGAACTTCCAAAGCTCCATTCTCTAACAGAGAACATGGTGAGCGTAGTTGTTGGTAATTTTGCCGAGCTGACCTATCTATGGGATCGAAGCTGGTACGGGAGCTTAATCCCTCTCTTAGACCCCCTTGATATCCCTTCAAACTTCTCAGATATCACTGAAGTATATAGAGGAGACTTCAAGGTGGAGCCCATGATGCAGGCCTTCACAATTACTAACAGTAAGAACTCCTATCCTATTTTTTTGCACCACAGAATTTGTTGATGCTGACCCCCTTTCCCCCTCTCCGCACAGGCCAATCGAAGTTGTGGCAGATGAACCCATTTGTAACTCCATCTTCAATCTCTCTCGACACGGATGGTGCTTCCCTCTATCGGCCCGCTACAAATATGAGTGAGCATAGTCTTGGCTCGGTTCTTACTTCTAACACACCGAGACATGAGAAGCGTTTATCCGGCGGCATAATCAATTCTCCCTTCCTCGCAGCTGTAGCACACAGCGTGCCCTCGATTCCTGCACAAGCTGTCGCGCAGCAGCAGCAGCAACTACAGCAACTCGCCGGAAAGAGCAGAGACAGATCATCATCGTCGACCGGATTTTCTTCGGTCAGTGCATCCTCGATATCCCAGCCGCCTTCTCAGCCGCCGCCGCCGCCGCCGCCGCCAACGTCGCGGCCGACCGCTGCTCGCACGCTCAGTACCGCAACAACGGCGAGTATGTCTAATAGGCCACATACAGCAGCGGGTCCGCATCTGTACATAGCATAAATTCATCCATGACGTCCCCACCACTTCCGCCACTGCCCTGCAAGACCTCGAGTCGCTTTAGAGCCGAGATCTAACCCCAGCACACGCCGAATAGTTCAGCTGGGCAGGGATCCGAGGCTCTCGGGTATAAAGTACTCTGGCTCTGCGCAAGCATATACGCCTACCAGGCCAGTAAAGAAGCGAATCAGAAAAGAGATCTCGGTTTTGCTTATCTTACTTACGACCAAGGCGAGGTAAGTGCACGTTATTTTGAAGTTACACCCTTTAGGGAATAATCCTTACTACTCAGGCAGCTGAAAAAAAATTTTCCCCTGCTTTTAGGTTTTCGACGTTATTGTGTTAAGGCGAGTATTGGCTAGCAAAAAACCAAGACGACGACGAGAATGTATTTGGTTGGATCTGGAGCAAGCATTTTGCCAGGCTCGCTTCTTAGGAATCGGCGTTGTCTGCTGACTTCGACGACACTTCCTACAACACCACCAATGAGGCTACCTATTCCCATATTTAATACCCTTCTCACCAACATTTAAACTATTTGGCTTTTGTTTTCTGCCCAGTTGTATTTTTTTTTTTTTATAAAGATTTTTGTGGATTATTTTTTAAGTCATATTCCAGCTCATGCTCCTTTACCAACATCACATCTTCGTTTTATTAAGCATTGGCGTATACTGGTTGGGGATAGGGCATCTTTTTTGTTAGACAAAGCGGACTATCTCGACACAGCGTATCATCATCATACGGAACGTAGAAAAAAGTTATCTTGAGCAAGGGGTATAAGTTAACAGCCGCAATATTTGGTGTATCAGGCTTCATTATTATTGGCATTTGCCTTTTCCTCTCTTTTTCGTTTGTATGCATATGTATTCGATTATGCTTTTCATATCATTCTATCTTTTTTTTTTTAATGTCGCGCTCGATGTTGCCATCATAATCATCATTTGTCTGTTCATCGTCTTAGCCCATCGTACTGTTTTCCAGTTGTATGCCATCGTTATTCTTTTTTTCCCTTATGTATATTCTCATACATTTCATTACTATTACTATTATAACCCAACCGGTATCCCCCATGTATAAATCTCCCTCATTTTACTCTACGCGTTTTCTTAAAGAAGCGTATACATTCACCTGCATTTCGTATATATGCCACTACGTTATTGGTTTACTTGCCCTTTTATTGCCCCTTTTCACTTTCTATTAGTAGATATATATATATATCTATACAGCTCTTATTGCTTCTCTACCATTGCGAGCCCTGTGGTGTGAGGTTACTTCTAGATGCTATATTCAAAATGAAATGAAAAAAGTGTTAATACTTCCTATAAGCTTCTTCCATCTGTTTTTCTCCACGTGAGAACTACTGAGCGGTGCCATAAAGCGAATCGGAAATATCGCCTGCGAACGTTTCTGAGAGGTCTGGTGAGCATCTCGAGGTATACCAAACAAGGCGTCGCCTAACTAGCAAGGTTGTTCGCCAATTCAGAAAACGCAAAAAATCACCAAGACAGCTTGAAATGCTTTCAATGTTAATAATACCTTCTCCTATACTTATCTTTCTATTTTCAGAATTGTTATTATTTATTATATTTTACTTCATCCCCTCTCTCTTGAAAAAAAGGCTTGTGTAGCTAGGTCGCTAAATCCGAGAGCTCCAATTTGCATGCTGCTGTTGCAAGAGGCGACAGGCATTAAAGAGGGAAAAAAACCACTCGAGACAACGCATTCAAAAAGTAATGTACGAACAACACAAAACAAACATACACAAGCAGTCTGGACATTCCACGACGCGATCAAAACATTTTTATTCATATTTAATTTTTTACATTTACGATGTACTTATTTCCTTCGGCTTCGGATACACACTCATTCACATATATAGGCATTCTCAGCAATAACTTTTTTGATCTTGTTGTCGCATTTAAATAAATAAATAAATATATAATTGATATATACTCCCTATCCTCCAAACTCCAAGCGATCACATCTGTTCCTTTGCATACATTTTAACTTTCTGCATTTCGGCCAACGCATAGTTTTAACGAGGATAGAGATAGAATATAATGGTTTTCGGAAAACTATATACATACGAAAAAATATTTACAGTTGTAGCAAGATATACATGATCAGGATAAGGGTTCGGTGACATGGAAAGCGTGGCCAGGAGGATCAGCGGAAAGGGAATATGGAAAGCATGCAGGGTCTTGAGTTCACAAGTGAGGGGCTAATTGGACAATGTATGCTCTTGCCCCCCGCCACCATACCTAACATTTCAGCAAAGAAACAAAAAGAGAAGGGGAAAGTAAAAAAGTACTTTAACTATATACCACCATGATATCGAGAGAAGACAGGGTGAATAATACATATATTCCAATGCCAAAAATATAAAGGAAAGAAAGAAAACTATACATGAAAGAGAAGGAATCAAGAAAACGCTTACGCACCGTTCCAAAAAAAAAAAAAAAAAAAAAAAAAAACACATATAGAAAGAATCCTTGAAGTTCCCACAACAGACCGTTTTCTCTAATCAATATGCGCCTCTACCATAAAGAAATAAATGAATAATTTAAGCAGAAGTCGTGATAGGAGTATAGCATCAGAACAAGACAAGTGAGGGAGAGCATGAAACACAAGTATACAAAGTACGTACCAGAAGAGAAATGTAGAGAAGTAAACCAGCAGATTGATAAATAGATACAACACTAAAACTAATGAGGGAGATAATCAGACCTTATTAACTTCACAAATACAGTTAATGTTCATGACAAGATGCTAAAAAAATACCAGTAATCTGATAGAATATATGCGAGAAGATTTTTGAAAGCAGTGGTTGGACAAAAATATGGGAATAGTGACAAAAAAGAGATGTGGTATCATAAGCAGAGATTTTGACATAGCAGGAAAATGACCTTGAGGACACTTCAAAAAAAAAAAAGGAAAAAGAACGCCAAGAAAGTTTGAAAAGCGTGAGACTAAAGGAACCGCTTCTTGTCGCGGTGTTCTCTGTGCGTCGGGGTAGAGTTCCGCTGTTACCGCCATTTGTAGTTTTGCGACATGAGCGGGCTAATCGGCGGCACAGGAGGGAGGAAGTCGAGCGTTGGGGGCTTTCGTTCTGACGAAGCAGCCCGCGGTTTTCTCAATCCTGTAACGGGTGAACCTTCATCACCATGCCTTGTTACGGCGCGCTGCCTGGTCGTTGGTGATATTTGTGAGTTTTGATCCTTCGACCCGGACGACAACTTGGATTCTGTTCTTGACGAATACGGGTCAAAAATGCGGGTGATCCCAGCTGATACTGCAAACTTGACAGGTCGACACTTCTCCGATCTCCGGGGTTCATCCTGTGAGTCCGAGGTGCCTCGGATCTCTGGGCGGTCTCGGATCGGTAGGTTGGCGAAGCATCCATACGTTCTGGGCTCTCTCCTTCTCGCCGGGGTCTTCCCCGTGCTGGGACGGGGAGCCCATCTCGCGGCTATCTCGCTTACGACCTCGCTCGCTCCGCTCGCTCTCAGCAGCTAACGTCTCAACATCGCGGGATTGATGTCAAATGCCCGCGATTGCCGCTTGCTGTACATTTGTGAGCCCTGTGAATCTGGCGGACTTCGAGGTTCCGACATTTTTCTACCCTCGCCGTAGCTCTGGGACTTTCTGTGCGTTCGCGATGGTCCCGCTCATGACTCTGGTAGTGTAGTTGTTGAGCACGGGTGTGATATTGTCGAGTCTGTTGCTCGTATTGTCGATTGTGTTCCTCCTCCTCGGCCTCAGAAATCCCTAGCCCAACCAGAGGCCCATTCGACTTGCCAGCTCGGTCCGCGAAGCGTTATTGATATCTATCCTCCTAACATTCGGATTGTCCATCTCCTCAAAACTGGTCTTCCAACCAACAGCCCCTCCAGCACAAGTCCCAGCAGTCTACCAACCAATTGAACAGGAATCTATCCAATTTCAATCCGGAACAAAAGACCATAGCCAAGTTTGATGTTGGCATCTTGTTGACATTAGACGCATGATTCACTTTCGAAAGATGCTGGGTCAAAGTTCGAAGAGTGTAATAGTTATAAGGAGGCAGTGATGACAGTACGTCGAGAAATATCTGCGGGGGATTCTTTGGGTCTATGTTATGCTTCACCTGTTCGTATATAGACCGTTGCATCGGCTCCGGTATCAACATTTCGGGCACTTTGTTGCAATAAAACTCGTTAGTTTGAAAATTGAAAATAAAAAATGAAATAAAGCAATCATTGGGGAAACGTACAGTCTCGGAAATACTGCTTAAGCATCGAGCACACCGTATTAACATCGTCCGGAGGCTTCTTGAAAAGGTCCACATCGTGCACTATATAGAGAGTTAGCTACTTGAATAAACCATTATTTCAAAAGGAGCTAACGGAAGGTTGGGTTCTTCCTCTTTTTTTTTTTTTTTTTTTTTTTTTTAAGGGAAGAAAAAAAAAAGCTTAAAGAGGTCAAATCAAACATACTGTGCTTAAAATTGGTCCTCAGCTCCTCCACCGCGGCTGTACTCCCCGGTACACGATATATGCCCAGTTCTTGCGGCCCATGGACGTTAAGATATGTAACGCAACGGTATACTAAAGCCGGAACCCAGTATGCTGTTGTCCGCTCTCTACCCTTTCCTTTGCAACCCTAGTTTGGATCGTCGCCTCTTTCAGAGAGATTCCAAACACTTCCACAGGGTTTTTCCAAAACTGCCATAACCCGGTGGTGCAAATACTGCTGATTTCGGCGTTTCCTTCGAAGAAGATCCCTTGATTTTCCCCCATGCCGCCTGCGACTTTTGGGACCACTTCAGATGTTGGCTCTGGATGGCATTTTTCGACGCTTTCATTTTCGAGAGTATCCGCCCGTCCGACGACGACGACCTGCCCCTCTGTTCTTTGGGCTCCTTGCACTCCTATATTCCTTATGCTCCTTTTGTTCCTTGTGCTGACGGTGGTGGTGGTGAGGTTCCTGACCCTGCGACACGAATTTTGGAGAATGCGATGGCGATGAAGGTTGGAAAGGGGTACCGCGTAAACTGGATCCTCCAGATGATTCCGTTGCCGGTGTGTCGGGTTTTGAAGTTGTTGGCGAGCTTTTCTTTGACCTGCCTCGACCGAATTTACTGCTAAAAGATGTGGAGGGCGTGCTCGTAGTCGTCGACGTAGCCATCTCTACTGCCGAAGGCGGGTTTCTGTAAATGTCTTCGTTGACCTCTTATTGTAAGCTTTGGCACGACAACGTTTTTCTTTGATTTATGGGCTTGCGGGAGGCGTAGCGGCTGAAGTCCTGCTGCTGTTGTTCATAGGTTGGATAATGAGAGTGCGAAGAAGAGACGTATGACGAAACACCGGTAGAAGAAGTACCAGTGTGGGGTCGATGGAGTGAGGTCGTTGAAGTTGATGGTATCGGGGTTCCGAGAGGTCTGTCTTTACTCCTGCCCTTTTCACGACTCCTGCTCGAATACTCGCGTTCTGACGCTGAACTCGGTGACATTTTTTCATCTGTTCTTCAATTAAGGAAGGGATGGAGGGAATAAGTAAGAGAAGAAGGCAAAAAAAAAAAGGAAAGAAGGGAACAAGAACCTTTGAACAGTTTAGCACGTCCTCTTCGCTTTCTATTTTAAAAAGAAGTTCAGAATAATGATCCTCTTGAGGTGTGCCTGTAACCTTTAATCCCTTATTTCCTTCCCTTTCTTAGCGGTTGATTTTTTGTCTTTTATTTCATCTGGACCAAATGCCTACTTCGGTCGATGACGTTCCAGAGGGCAAAAATAAAAAAATAAATAATAAAATACTATTTCCCCCTTCCCAATCCTAAACGCCTTTTTTGGGGGGTTCCTGTGTAGTTTCTCTTTATTTTCTTTTCCTTTTCTTTTTCGGCTTTTAAGGGATAAGCGTGGTAGAGGTAACAGAGCTCCTTTTTTGTCGAAAGAGTCGAGCAAGGCGACGTTTGCGGTTATAGACTGCAATCGGATGATTATACGTAACGCTGGAACGGTTTAGGATGCGAGGGGCGGTGGTGTAATAGTGTGTGTGTGTTGTGGAACGTTCGAGGGACGGGTGAAGGGCTCAGCAACGGTTATTTGAGCAAGTGGCAGTGGTAGCAGCAGTAGTGATAAGTGAGGTTTTGCGGAGCGTAATTTGATGTACTTGGTGTATCGGGTGAGAGGTCTGGAATGTATTGCCTACGAACAGTTGTGAGTGGTTGTGTTTTGGAATGAGTTTCGTCCCTTTCGCTATATTGAAATACTAGACAAGGGCGGCGGAGTCTTTAATTTTTCAACAGCGAATGAGAACAAGTAAAGGCGCCGATGAAATAAAATAAAATAAAATAAAATAAATAAAACAAGATCGATATTCTATTTCTTCCCTTCCAGAACAATAGAAAGAAGAGCGGCAAGAAAGACAAACCCAAAGATAAATCGGTCAAGGCGGAGATGAAGCTGAGGGTGAGATCATAGTGTGGAGGAATGAAAAAAAAAAAAAATATTGTAGAGAGAAGTAAAAGTAAGGGAGGAGATGGTTTTTGTGGAAAGATGCTGACGAGAAGGACGGAGAAGCAGGAGAAAGAGGAGAACGGGAAAAGGGAAAGGCAAAAAAACAGGAAAGAATAATCCTAAGAAATAGAAGAGAGAGGTACTCCCTTCGTACCTGCTAGTACTAGTGTATTAAAACTTGGTACATGCTTCCCTCTCACTGTGTTTATCTCGGTTTGGCATAAGTTAAAAAAAATTAGGAAGGAACCTGAGAGGGACTGAGAGGGAAAGAGAAGAAGGGAAAAGGGAAAAAGGAAAAAGAAAAATAAGAAGGGGGAAGAAAGTGAGAAAAGAAAAAAAAAAAGAAAAGAAAAAAAAAAAAAAAAAAAAAAGGAAGGGAAGAAAAAGAAAAGAAATAAAATAAAAGAAAAAGCAAAAGTGAAGCAACGAAAAGGAATAGCAGTAAATACTTCAAAAAGTGAATGTATATATATCTATATTATTCTTTTATATATATATATATATAATATATTTAATTAATTTATTATTATAAACAATCAAATGAGATGAGGTATTATACTTAAGATTTCTTAGGTAGCAATGAACGATACCAAAGTACGAGAGGTAGGTAGAGCAGTCTGGATATATCTGCTGCGTAGAGAGGAGGGGGAGGATTTTTAAGGCAAAAGAAGATATCTAAGTAAAATTATTCAGAAATACTTAGAGATATATATTCAGATCGTGATTTGCTTTCTGTTTAGTGTCCTATAGTCTCTCTGTTTCTTCAACCATCCATCCCCTTATGAAAGGGGGGCGCTGAATATAAATGAGAGTCGATAAAAGAGGGATATTTATTAGCAAGATCAGAAGAAGAAGATTGAATGTCAGATATCTGCGTACGCCTGAAGAAATAAGAATAATGTAATGTTGGAATGACAGCAAAGTGAAAAGCAACTGTTTAGATTGTCCAGCTATATATCGAAAAGTCAGAAGAATGATTTTTTTTTTTTCATTTGAGAAAAAGAAAAGAAAAGTAGAAGAGAAGATAAAAAGAGTAACGAGTACCTATCTATATGCAAATAAAACTGGATTGTAGTTTAGGTACCTTTGCTGGGAGGACGATGCACTTACTGAAGTACTTCTCTGAGGTTCAAGAGAGGGGGGGGAAGTGGAGAATGTTGAAATATGGGTGGCGGCGCTCTGTTCCTCCTCGAAGAATGATATGGGATGGGTCAAGGCCAAAAAAAATCCTCAAGGCGCCCACAAAAAAAAAAAAAAGAAAAAAATTTGAAGCTGGGGTTGGTGGTACGAAAATAAGCCCGGCGCCGAGTGATATATAGTAGTAAAAGGAACAATTAAGTAGGCTTTCGCCTTATTATGAGCCTGCACGAAAGTACGCATATGCATACGAATTACCGCAATCTGCGTTGTCGTTGAGCTGCAAGTTGACCATGCTAGCTAGCAGTTAATGACGTGATTGTTAGTGCGACTATAACCGCTTAACGGGGAAACAAATGGTTTTCTTTTTCTTATCCCGTCTTCTTTTATTTTCGCATTCAATCATGTTTTGTTGGATCATTTCACTGCTGTGGTAGGCAGGGGAAGGACCCACCTGCTGCCACCAGACTCGGTCGGATCGATTCGATCGGCCCGTTAAAACTTAAATGTGCCCAAGACAGCGCAGAACGTCAAAACTCCTAAATATTATTATAATATTTACGATATTATGCCAGCGTGTTTACCGAAACCAATCACTACTATTCTTTCTCCTTGACTTATACTTATACTTATTATTATATTATTTATTATTATTATTATTACTACTACTATTATTATATTATTATTGTGACATTCTATCTTTATTTACTCGTATGTATTTCTCAAACAAGCCTTGAACTCTCCTCTCTTTGTCTTCACATGGATATTTCCAAAAAAAAAAATAAAAAAAAAAAAGGCCGAGACTGTATCTATTTCTTAAAGAATATCTATTAATCCTCCCCTCTTTTCATCTAGTTCCCTTTCCATTCCTTTAGACTATGTGAAAATCCCGTGACCCTTGTGTTCAAGGTATTGTCTATGCGTGGGTTATACGGTACAAGGACTGAAAGAGAGTGTGTGGGTTGTTCTTTTTTGCTCCTCCTCCTTTGAAATTCAGGCACGGAAGGCATAAAGGCACAAAATAGGAAAAACCTGCCGTAAAAAGCTACAATTCACAAAAGCACTGTAAACGAAGGGGGGTGATTAAAAAAAGGTACCACAGACCAGGGTAAGAGGAACAAGACAGCGGTACCTTGCTTATTGCTCGCCTCTTTTGCAAGAAGAAAAAAAGAAAGAAAGAAAGAAAGAAAGGAAAAGGTTACGGATGTGTACCTACCAGGTATTTGCTGCCTCTGCACGCAGCAACAGTGCTGCTATACCACGGTCTTATATACCCTATCGTGATATTGAAGACCTTTATAACTTCACCTCAATGGATAATTGATTTTATTGATTGATAGTTAATACCGGACCTAACGAAACCGTATAAATATGTAATATACTATACAGTTTCTAAAACCAGTACAATTATTCCTTCTTTCAACATGTATCTTCCTCCAGGTTTGGTCATCGGCTAGTTAGTTAGTTACATATAAAATATATCATTTGACCTCGCTTATAGTTAACATTAAGCAAAAAAAAGAAACCATACCTGGAAAGATCTCTCTCTCTCTCTCTCTCTTTTTTTTTTTTTTTCTTTTTCTTTCTCTTTTTTTTCTGCCTCCCTCTTCAAACAAGAACCATGGCGAATTCCTGCCGTATAGGAGTAAAATCCTATATGACCGGATTTATGATCAACGATGGATGCGTCCTTATTTCATTTATTGCTCCAGTTCACATGTTGCCCAGTGCTTCAAACCTTTTTTTTAACGTGTCTGCATGGGCCGCCATGCAGACACACATGTTATATACATATATTAAACGTTGAGCCCTACGAGGGGAAATATAATTGTATTGTAATAATAATATATATCTAATAATATATCTCCTGAACGACGCGTGATTTGTTTGTTCAAGGGGATCTTGAGGAAACACAACAGACTATTGTTCCAATAACCGATTGAAATGAAAGATGCTCCTATATCCAAAGTGGATCAGCAAACACCTAAGTATATACGATATTAAACACTTGTATCATCATTTTTTTCGGAACGGCATGTTATAAGTAATCATTACCAGGGCATTTAGTGTGGGCCGAAACGATTATATCTTAAAAACTTTACCGAGGTGAAAAGGTGCTCGAAAAACAATTCCCCATACAAAACAAAAATTAAAATAAAATTTGTTGAACCTCAATACCTCATACAAACGACGCTAAGAGCCCTGATCATTACCTTTCGGTTCGTCGCGTCGGCGCTTACAACGTTCCTATATACGCCTAACTAATTTGTTCTACTCCATTTACCCTTAATACTCGTTTAAGATACTATATACCCTGCTTCTTCTTGTGTCTGTTTACAAAATGTTTAATTTTCCCCTAATTTTTTTTTTTTTTTTTTTTTTAATAAATCTATATGTATATATAGTTGATATTCCTAAGAAATACATATACGCAAGTTAGTAGCGGAGGTCAGCGACAAGACGTCGAAACGAGATTATCTTGTTAACCCAAGAACGTTAGTGCGGACTTGTTCCTTTAAAATAAAAATAGTTAGAACAATCTACGGAGCACCTAGACTGAGAGAATGGCACGATAAAAGAGACATCTTTTTACCTAATATCTCTAAATAATGAGCTAGAATTCTTTTAAAAATAGTATTATTATAAGAGGAGCGTACTGCGGCGGTGCTAATTGACTCAACATTAGCTTCGCTATCCGGTTTTCCCCCTTGGATATTTTTTAACGAGGCACGGCAATTGGACGTTTTTTTTTTTCCACGATCACCGGCAACGGACAGGGAACGGGTTTGGTTATTTTTAACGTGTCGACGCTCTTGGAGCATTGTAAAACTTATACTCGACTGCGAAAAACGGTCATTTCCTGGCTCAGCCTTACAAGTTTATAAGCACATTTCGCGATCGCGATTTCGGTAGGCGCCCGGCATTGACAGTTTGCTGCGGTCATGTTACATTCATGCCTTTGTCATTCGAAATAAGTATACCTAAAAACATAACACACAATCGAATTATTTCTATTTTACAATATATAAACAATACATTATATGAAATGCTTCTCCACTTCATGGGCGGTAAGTAAA
>AZLU01000307.1:0-38772 GCA_002224055.1 Pezizomycotina sp. ARF18 | reverse complement strand
AATTTTCCTGAGTAGCCCAATCCATAGCTCCTCACCGGGGGGCGAAGAAGATGATCATGGCGATATAGACTCTGCACCTCTGAGGCGCCCTCTCCGCCGCCTGCCGCTGCTACTCCAAGTTCGAAACAAGATGGCAGGCAATCCCGGTCATCAATCCTCATAGGATGTCCGGAGGATCGTATTCTCATGGACATCCTCTGCGACCTCATAGCAGAGCTGCTAGCAAGTCGTTGAGAGGATGGCAGAGCTGCCAGCTGTAAAGTGCCCACCGATCAATACCTCGTCCGGGCCAGCCCGACGACAACTGCGATTGCCCCGATTGCAAGCGCTGCACAAGCGCAAGGCCATCTCCCAGACTACCTAATCGCCTTCGGCCCTTGAAATCCATGGAACCTGGATATGCCGCAATATCTAACGTTACCCTACGTCAATACTAGCAGCCATGGGCGTCAGCTCCTCTTTCACTCTCCTGGGAGTTCTCGGGGCTCGGCAACTCAAAGAATGGTTTTCCTTCGAGACTTTTTCCCACGCTTCTTCCGCGAACGCCTCAGGCGCTCTGAATGGATCTCGGCCGTCGAGTTACATCTCTAGCGGCTCTAATCCTCTTGCATCCTGGACGAACAACTATAACGATTACGTCTCCTCACCCGCCCATATCCTCCCAACCGCGCATCTCAGCTATTAAATACTCGTTACACTCACCACCGACCTACTTAGGTTCTTCCTCCGAACTCGTCATGATACCCCGCACTTTCCGGGTCCCGGGTATACGCCATCTTATGCAGAAGGGGTCCGAGTTTTATAGATGACTACGCACCACTGCCTACATTCGGTCGGGCGAATATAATCTTTACGGAAGCGGATCGGGAGCGGGTTCAGCGAGGGACAGTGGATCTGGAGGTTACACATTGCCACCCAAGGTCCTCTGTACAACCGTAAGCAATTTTGGGACGTCTCAACGAGAGCAAGCAGTTACCATCACCAAGGCGACAATGGACTTCTCGACATGCCGCTTCGGGACCTCGGTCGCCGGCCCATACCCCGCCAATCCGGCTCAAAAAGTCGTCATGCTCCTACCGCTAGTTATGACAGTCGATACGACGCAATGCGGCTTTAACGTCTCATCCTTGAATCCGTCCACTGACCCGGATATGAGGGAATATATTCCTCCAACTCCGCCTATCAATCGGCGCCTGAGCAGGACATCAACCCTTTCGGGCGGGCTTCTTCCCGGCGATATTGCGAGAGCGACCTCTGTTCCTGCGAGAACTACGTGACTGATATCCAAAGGGCGAGGCGAAACACCAATGTTACGCGCGCAGCCTCTCGCTATTACCGCAAGGGAGAGGGGACGTCGAGGCAGCAACTCCTCTGGAGGCCTTTCTAGCTCTCAAAGGCGTGCCCACGAGGCAATGCTTGACAATCTTGTAGAGCAGGTCATTGTTGAAACCTCGTCCAGGGTTGGAACTTGCTAAACGTGACTCCGGTCAACAGCTGGTGCCGCTCAATGGCCGCGGTGATTACGACTACGACGATGGAGCTACAACGACTATGTACATTACGGCGGCAATCACGACAATAATCACCATGAGGACGTCTTATTCATCACGACCGTGATGGGGAGCCATTCACGGGCCGCTATCCCACGAATGCCCCTGGCAAGTACAAACTATCACGGTGGAGAGGCTCAACGTTCACTTCGACTGAGCTCAGATCGGCGCCATAGCATCAGCAGGGCTATACTCTCGGCGGTGACTACTATCAGCCATCATATCATCTGCAAAGCGCAGGCAACGAACTTGAACATATTCGTCGCACGACTAAAAGTCGTGGAGCGGGGTCGGAGAGACGCTTTGAAACTGAGGGCTTAATTTAGTCCCTAGCCGCAGTTCATATATATTGTACCACGTCAATGCTCTTCTACAAGTTCTCCCCGTGATCTTTACTACCCTTGTGGAATTACCTTCTTTCTTATCTCTCGACTTCTAATAAGAATTTTTCGACACTTATCCCAGAATTTCCTCTCAATTGACGGGACTTTGTCCAGTTAATATCACTTTCCCTATTCGCGTCCAAAAATTACGTTTCATTCCCCTACTTTGTGATCTGATTTGACTTGCTTGGAGGCAATCATCCTTCGGGAAGAAAATTTTCAACTTCGCATAAACAACAAACGTCAATTGACATTCACGTGGAAACAGTCACGAGATGCTTGAGCAATCGCAAATTCACCTTCGTTACGATTTCAACACACAAATATCATTATTGGCGTTCGAGTTCTATTGGTCTATCCTTTTTTTTTTTTTTATATATATATATATCAATTTCTCATCCGTTTGTTTTTATCAGATGGAACATTTGTACATTTCTGTGATTGAATAGTTCGGTTGTTTATATCCACTTCCTGTCATATTTTGTTTCGATTTTGCTTTATCCAACGTTTAATTTTCTTTCGCTTCGTTTCGTTCCAAGTTCGCTGTACCTCGCCTAGTGCGGGGCAAATCGAAGGCTGGCTTTTTTTTTTTTTTTTTTTTTTCCTTTTCGTGTAACTCTTTTTTCTTCGCTTTGTTACGTTTGAGCTTCTTCCAAACACTCCTTTAATCTCTAGCTCCTTTGTTTTTTTTTTTTTATGTTCCTGGGTCAGGTCGCGCTTTGATTAAAATTATGTTATGCTACTTTCTACGTCATACCGAATGATTTCTGGAAGAGAATTCTACTGTAATGAAGATAATGTGAATACTTCGTTTTTCTTAACTCTGTTTAAAACGTCTAATAGTACCCTTATTTATTTAGCACACCTGCTTTTGTTAGGATACCTAATATTCAAGCACAGGCTCGAAACTTATCTGAGGTACTTGTTCCACTTTCGTATCTCGAAATTAAACATCCGAATGTACGAACCTACTTGCTTTGGTTTATGATACCGAGCAATTGGTCGTCCATTGGTAATTTTCATTGCCTGTCTTTTGCTGAAACTCTTCAACTCGGCCTTGCGTGCCTCTCGGCTCTGGTATTCGCGTCTTTAGTCTCAAGCATTCTCCACTTCTTTGAGCCCAGATATTCTCTTCGTCCTTATCGATGTCTCCAAGCTACCCACCTCCTACCGAAGTATCTATTACTATTACTGCTGCTCCTACTATTGTGTCTGTTCCTTACACCTCTCGACTCCTCTAAAATCCCAATCTTTTCTGTTGGAAGCTCAGCATGCGTACATACTACTATTATTATTCCTCAAACACGTCTTTTTATTTCAATCCGTCTACCGCCTTGGTTTTTCTTTGTTTTTTTCCTTTTGGTTCCTTCAAAGTTGTAAACTGAATAAACTTATCCCAAATTAGGCTGACTCGTCACATCTCGAGTACCAAATATCAAAATTAGCAGTGCACTCTCTATCACCATCTCTTCCGTCGTTTCGTGGCTCCGAAGAAACAAAAGCTTTTCCAATCCAGCAACTTCTTACTGTATTATATAAAATTTACTTGCCTTCTTTCCTGATGTACCTTCTTTCTTTACTTATTCTATTTATTTTTCTTTTTTTAATCTGAAAAAAAAAAACCCCAACCTTTTCACACTTGTTGATCTAGAGGTCTTCAAAACCTAACGCGACCGAATCCATCTCGCTTCCAATCCATGTACAAATATTCCTCTCGCTTCACGCTTATAAACTGTTATGTATCGCCCTCAATTGTATTTTTGGGACAAAAATATTCAACCGTTAAAGGTTGATCTTATTACACGAAATCGCATATCTATCGGTGGATATATATGATTTTATGTATTCTTACGCAATACCTGCACATACATGTGAGTGAGCGGAAGAGGAATTTTGCTGTAATCGATCTGACCATTGAGTAGAACGCGTAGTTAAACGTGTCTCTTACTGCTCTTCAATAACGATATGCACATTTTCAAATAAGTTCCCTACCCAGGCCTGGGCTTCCGGTCTTCGGGCCTCACTCCCAGCCACTTACGTGTAAAATCACACCAGGAAGAGTTCGATTTAGCTAAGTATCTTTTAGACTCTCCCGTAAGCACTGTAAGGTTGAAGTCTGGCTACGAGAAATATTATCCTGGCAAAAAATTTATTTTTTGTTTTTCTCTTTGCCTTCCACTTTTTCTACTTTTTTTTCTTTTTGTTATGAGAATTTGTTCCTAATTTTGTTCCTCTTGTGTTATACAGTATACATACCTCCTTTTTTTTGTTTTAAAAAAAAAAAGGTCGGTGTCTCTTGTATTCGAGAAACACCAAAAGTAATGTAAGTAACCTGTGATGTAAGCACTTTTTCTTTCTTTTTACTATCACGTAAAACATGTAAGAGCAGAGGAAAAAATGAAAGGAAGAGAACGAATGGTCTTCTTTATACACACACTAACGTTCATCTCGAAGATGCATTGCCTTTTAACTAGGTTCTACCTTTGGCTCAAATTCCGAAAATATCCAATTGGTCCGATATTTCAGGGTCAAAACTGTGTATATTTCCTGGACCCTCGGTGAAAACCTGCATCGACATTGCAGCAAGAAGAACAAAAAGATTGTAACATGGAAAAAACCACTAGCGGTAGGCAGCGCGGTGGTATATATATAGTGTTTTTGGGAATTTTATAAGTAGATTATATTTTCCGATATATGTACAGGATGTACTGTAAGGGAACCGGAGATTATATACAAATGCGGTGAATACTCAAGTGCTATAGAAAAAAAGAATTGTTTTTTCCCCTTCAGTAGCCAGGAGGATTGACTCTTTGTGAAACTCTCGTCCATTTCGGAAGCTCTGTTTATTAATATATATATATATATTAGCAACCACGAGAGAGAAGGAAAAAAGTTACGTCCCCCTCTAGTTAAGAGAAAGATTCGAATGAGATGATCGATGAGAAAGGGGGTTATTTACTGTGTATTCCCTTCCTGTATCCCCGGTTGCTTCTTGTTCAAATAATGTGTACTTGTCCTCGGTTTCATCTCCGCCTCCGTGGGCATCTCGGCCTTCCACGTTTCGATCGACCTAGCCTTCAAGCCGATGCGCGAGAGTGCGTTATCAAGGGTCTCGACGATACGGTCGACCCGCCGCAGCCGTTGCCTGTGTCGGTATTTCTGCATCCTTTGAGAGGCGCCAGGGTGATTTCCTAGGCGGCACAATTAGACATTAGAAAAGGCTGTAATTGAGCGGATTTTATATCAAGACGGAATGTAGCTCTAGCTGAGCTTTCGAAGAAGAGAGCGCTTCGGTATTACCAGAGTAGGCCCCGAAGAGGACGTTGGAAGGCGAAACGGACCAAACATCGTTGCTCGGTTTGATCGCGAGAGGTTTGTTTGAGGGAGGCAATTGGTGTCTAGCCGGCAATATACTATCCTGCCATATCTGAGTTCGTTCAAGGAAATAATTGTTTCGATAGCAGCCAAAAAAAAAAAAAAAAAAAAAGATGAAAAGAGAAGTCGAGGTGACTTACTAACTTTGATTGCACGCCCTCTGTGCAGCACTCTCCCCTGAAGAAAAAGAAAAAGAAAAGAAAAAGAAAAAGAGAAAGAGGCACTGGTATACATGTTTCCCCCCAATAGAAAGTTTCTATCACATCCACTGCCTCTTGGACACTTTATAGCTAACGCACGCACAACGCCGCAGCTCGGATTTGAAACCAACGGCCGTAAACATTACATTTAAATGAATGTGGAGCTTGCGCCGAAGACCATATCTTTCCACTGTCCCACTGCAGACGGAAGGGCTGCTGAATGGTTGGCCCATAAGAGGCGGAGGTGTTTCATGCGACACGGTTTCGCTGGATGCTCCCGGGTCAATTCAAGTTCCTATCGGCGAAAATGGTACCCAAGACTGTGTCTAGCTCAAAGATAACCGCGCCAGTTCGGCACACTACGAAGGCCTGCGATGAATGCCAGATGCGGCGCTTCGACCAAAGGACCTCCAAATGCACATGAGCGCCAAGAAGAACAATCGCCGGCTCCCCGACGGCCGCCGCAGAACAAGATGGAAAGGAGGAGGCTCAGAATTATATTGATATCTTTGACCGGTGTAGTATAACTGAGGACAACGGCGAAAGGCTGCCGAGGTCGAAAATTTCATCTCTCATGCTAACTCCCCGTTCGAACCCAAATCCGAAGTGAGGACAAAGTTAGATAGTTGGACTGGTGGGATTGACGAATGTGATACTTCAATTGGTGGTGATCAGGTACGAGCGGACTGCGAGCATTTGCTGAAAACATCGACCGGGTTCGCTAGGCAGTTCAAGTAGGAAAGGAGAGCATTCTAGGTTCGCTCCTTGTGGACGACCCAAAACATCGGTATGACTTTGAGCTTTGGCTTTGCATCCTGCGCGTTCAAGCCCGGTCAAACCAGCTGTTTGGAGTCAAACAGGTCTGAAAGGGCTACGGATGCGTAACATAGATATCCCGGTGGAGGGCGATATGCGGATACGATCTGGAAAATATTCATATGGACCGGTAACACGGACGAAAAGTTCTTGGAGGAATATGGAAATATGCGGAAGATCTACTTCACAGGGATGAAGGGGGGAAGTGGCCAGGACTATACGAAGCCTTTGTAGGCAGCTTGCTTGTTAAATATCCACGCCGAGCTTTCATGTGGCATAAGAGGCTTGTCGAAAACTATTGGGGAATGGAAAGCGCTGCCTTCTTCCAAAGAAAGAGCCCAAAAGGAGTCTATCGCTCCCTGCCTTCCCTTCACAAGATATACAGATTGGTCCAGCAGGGCAAGCTTTACAGAATTTTGGTGCCGTTCCTGTGCGACAAGGAAAATTCAACGCGGCACGAAAGTGGCATTCGATTCTTCTCGCGCAGGGCGACCTCCCTGAGACAACTTCGTGTCTAAACCTCCTAGTAGCGCACACTTGTCGACATGGACTACCCCACGACATCAATGTTCTCCTCGACGGCTTCTTAGGAAGACCCGTTAGCTTTAACCAATCTACCGTAATACAGTTGATCGCAAACCGCAGGCGATCAAGGATGTACTATATCTCCTAGCTAGGTACCGGCCGCAAGTAAACGAAGCTTCACTGTCAGATTTCTTCTGGCTTCGGCTTTTGTCACATTGGGATGTGTCCTTGTCGCAGATACTTGATCTGATGGAAACGTACAACGTACCTACCGGGCCTGTCTGGGATAAATTACGGCAGTTGTCTTTGCTCTCGGCTGCTGGGATGGACTGGCACCAGCTTGGATTCCCTCTAACGGAAATGAACGGGTGACGTATTTCACTCAGGAAGCAAATAGCAACCGTTTCGTACCCCGAGAAGGCAATAATCATTCGGCGCCGAACTATCTTATGACCCCAACCCTTCCAGAGCCTGTTGGTGGTGGATCGGGAGGAATAGATAGCCCGGAGCTTACCCGTAACCGATTGCTTAATGACCTTATATATCAGGCGAAATATCGTGAGGCTCTCCGTTTCATTCTGAGAATGAAGTCGGAGCGTGTTAAGGTCGAAAGCAATACAATCCGGCTCCTGTGCTCAGTATTCTCGTCAGAAGGCAGGTTGGCCGGCGCCCCAACTCGTGGTTCGGAAACGAAGCGGTATTATGGATATCCAGCAAGCTATGTGGATGCTGTCGTGGCTTATCGGCTCGGAATTCAGGTTCAGCCCGGGGTGTGGAGGGAGGTATTGAAAAGGCTAGGATGCTGGACGGCTGAAAGAGCTAAATCTGCTCACGCACTGGCTTCTTAGGCGGTACCATCCTATCCCGCGGAGATATCTACCGGAGGCATCACGTCGACTTGCTTTCCATCGGCGGGTCGGCAAAGAGCGGGAAGAGGACGACTTCAACATTACCTCACTGTCTCGTACAGTATTGCGATATGCCGTTTCACAGCCGCTAAACCCACTGAAAAAACTCTTCCCAGCGAGTTACATCCGCGCTATCGTTGAATGGGGATTTCTTGTCCGCCGGCCAGGGCAGCAGCTCAGAACGCACCATCTGACTTGGGGAATTAGACTTGCACGGAAGATGAAGGATGAGAACGTGCATGTCAATGCCGACATGGTATCGAGAGCCGTCAAGGTTCGGTTACGAGCTCTCTACGGACGCAGATCACCTCCGAAAGCTAAAGTCGCATGGGCGCGCCGCAAGAACAAACTTCACATCACTGAACTATTCGACGCTTGCGAAAAGGCTTGGGGAGGAAAATTGAACCCAAAATACTACAAGAAGAATTTTGGGATGTTGGATCCCAGGAATGCCGGAGTCGTAACGAGTTAGTCACAATGACAGCGGTGTTAAGATGTTTCTGAATGTTGAAGAAACTATTTTTTTTTTTTTCATTCTCCTTTGAATGAGGTTATGTTTGATCATTGGCACAAGAGCAACAAAGTGAAAGTGATTCAGACAGCTCTACGAAATGTAAAGAGAGTTCCTCCATTTCAACCAGCTGACCAACAATGACCGCTTTTTTTGGTTTCTGTGAACCATCGTCTAAACTGACGATAGTTGGAAACTAGTAGGGAGAAGGATTGAACTTCCTTTCTTACTTTTTAACCATCTCCTGAAAGATAACACATCACGGTTATCGCTCCCCAAATACCTCTAAAGCAAAAATATAGTTGCACGTGGTCCGGAGAATCTCTAGACTGTTATATATGATCTTGCTCATTGTGATACCAAAAGAAAGAAAGAAAAGGCGACAAGTAGGGTGCTTCTTCCTTCCCCCCTCCTTAATCTACGTCAGAGGATAGTAGCGTAGAGCGAGCGTGATATTTAGCAAGCTACTACTGCAAAATAGTAATATTTTTTCCTTTTTATCGAGCTCGGGAATCCAAGAAATGCGGCGTAGATCAAAAAACTCCCGAAGCTGGGGCATAGGCAACTTTAAAAACAACAGCCTTATCAAATCTTAATCTTCAGATTAATCTCCAAGTGCATGCACCTCTCTACGGGGGATTGCTTCATTTGCTCAGGCGCTTCCCCGACCTTATTCCCGTCCTCATTCCCATCTTCTATTATCTTCTCCCTTTTATACATGTTTAAAAGGCAAGGGATGTACCTACAGCCGTTATCCCCATTTTTTCCGTCGTCACTTGGTGATTATCCATCCAGCAGCGATTTTTCTGCCCTTTCTATCTGCAGACCTGTTCCGCTGATCTAAATATATTGGTAATAAATATTACCCCAGGTGGTGAGACGCAGGGCATTTAGCGTGGTAGCCTTGCGGGTAGGTCCTTATAGAAGATAGTGGTTTTGTAGTGTTACCGAAGCTACTTCCTCGGTTACGAGAGGAATAAATGCCAGGCTACCGCCAAGGCTACCCACGCTAAATGCCGGTGAGACGTACTAAATGGAATTTTTCTTGTAGTGAACAGCAGATGCGCCAAGGTGCTGGCTGCTAGCAGCCTTCTCCACATGTGGTTACGTCTAAGTACTAAGCCCTCATTTTGTCTAACTGATGGTCAGCTGGATAATAATGATATTCGGACCTCGAAAGTTCGTCTGATGTTTTTTCTACCTTTCTTTCTTTCCTTCTACCTTTCTTTCTTTCTTCTTTCTTTCTTTTTTTTTTTTTTTTTTTTTTTTTTGCTTTTCCCGTTCGAAATTTCCCCCACCTCCGGGGCGCGCAGCGGGAATAAGCTGGTTAGACAATGAAAAAAATAGCGAAAAGCCCAGGAGCAAGGAACGCTGATGCTATCGATAAGCATTCGGAAGGAAGGAAATCTTGCGTTTGCCATGTTTATGAAATGAAAATAAGCAATATAATCAAATAAATAAATAAAAATATATAAATATAAGTATAATATAAATATAAATACATATATAAAGGAGTGCGCTATATTCCTTTTTACAGGTTACTTATAATCTAAGTAGCTGCCTTGTCAACTGAGCCTCACTTAAATGTTTTTAAGCGTGACTACTTAGCTACCACAAGAGTCTACCCGTCATTCGTGAGGAGATGAGCAGAAGGTATATATCTCGTGCCTTTTTCCGTCCTTACCGCTTCTCAAGTCCTTTTCTTTTTCACCCTTACTTTTATTTATTTATTTATTTTTCCTCGCTCGTTCTTCTAGAAACTACCTTACTTACCTTACCCTACTTTCCTAACCTTCAGCCTTTCTTTCTTTCTTCCCCCAGTACGCTCGTTTTTTTTTCTTTTTTTTCCCTACGGAATTCAATGCTATGATCTTTCTTTAAACAACAACAAGCATTATTATTATTAATATCCCTTCTCTCGTTTCTTTCGTTATTGCCTCCTTTTTGAGCAAGGTAGGATAATAGGGCTCGTATTAACGAGTAGCTTTTTTGTCGCATTCTGAAAAAGGTATATAGCTTGATCGCACCCGACAAGATCGACCGATTACAAAGAGTCACACCGCGGAGGCCTTGCCGCACGCGAAGGCTTTTAGCAAATAAAAGTTTTTTTTTTTTTTTTTTGATCACTTATACACATATTCGTCATCATTTTTTTTTTTTTTGGGTCAGTTCATTTATAGGAGAGCATATATATATATACAGTGTGCATCTTTTGGTTGCCGGGCTTGTTTACCTGGTTTGATATATCTACCTTGTTCTTACGCCGAACACTCCTTATTCCATTTTCGTTAACAGGAAGCTACAGAAAACAACATCACTCTTTATATTATTATTTCAACATACGATAACAAGAACCTGGTCTAATATCAGATATATAAAGCACAAATAGGTACAGCTCCACCCCGCCCTCCTTCTTTGATCAAGTTAGTTGAGATACTTTTATATATATATATATCGAAGATTCTACCCAACGTTGTACCAAAGTTCGCTCGAAAAACGTCGAAAAGAATACAGCGGTGTCTAAAAAAAAAAAAAAAAAAAAAAAAAAAGTCAATTTACTAACTGGTTTACAAAATACCCGAAGGTAGCGAGTAAGCTCTTTACTAGGTTGCTGGACCAGTTCTCGGAACTCGACTCACATCAACAGAAACACTCTCCCTACATTTACATACTTTGATAGTGACTGGCATGGTCTGACGATCCAAGTTATCGAGCCTTGAGGAAGGCAATAAGGCAATAACTAAACATACCGTTACGACTGGGCTCGATTCTTGGTTCGTCTGACCAGAAGGGAAGTAAAGAATGGAACACTCAAATCAATCACTATCCTCGTCAGGATCAAGCGTCGATATGACTCCGAAAGCGTGAGCGCGAGCCATTCCTCTTCGTCTAGAAGGTCACGTCGCTCGCTCGACACATCTGTTGAATCCTTGCAGAATCTTCACGATCGCCTCACCAATGTAGGGAAGAAGAGGTCTATGCCTAGGCTTGCCTCGATCATGAAATCTCCCCGGCAACTGCTCCGACGCTTTGCATCTGCGCCATCTATCAAAGCAACCCAAACCGGAAGCTCTACAATGCAAAGGAACAGGAGGAAGCGGCCTTCCACCGCCAGCTCGCTATGCTGGAGGACCCCCAGAGTGGGATCTCAACGCTGGTATAGGGAACGAGAATTCGAGACACCGTCTTTTTGACGTCACGACCCCCGTACGTCACGTCCACGGGCTACGTCACCTTCCCGGGTTGGGAAAGTTGCTGAAAACTCCAAGAAAGGTTTTCAGAAGCTTATAGCAATCGTAATGGAGGGTCCCAGCAGGTCTTCCTCGATGTGTTAAATATGACAAGAGCAGTCACGCAACGCGGTCTTTGCCTGATCTTTCAATGTCCGCAGGAAAGGGATTCGCGGGTAGTATTACCGATAATACGCCACAGGAGCCTCGTGGCAGAGGAGGAATCCAAAACCGGTTGACGACCGGCATAGGGGTCACTACACTTCCCTCACTCTTGGAGGATACCGCCCGAAAGTACGCTCGGCAACACGCCTCATATTCGCAACTCTGTACCTCCGGAAGGGTTTCCTTCGGAGCTGTTGAGACATCAACGGACCGCGAGTACACCGTGTTGGCCCGCGTTATGTGGAAGAACGGCGAGATTAGGTTTAGTGATCAATACAACGCCGCTTGATCCCGGTTGGGCGACAGGATTCGTTCGTTTTCGAGCTTTGGCCAGTCGCAGAAGGCGATGAAGTCGAGGATGCGCCATCGAGCCTGTCATCTACACCTATTTTTGAGGAGCCAGAAGAGATGACAGAGGAAGAAAGGGCCGCTTGGTCTAGCAGGACATAGGAGAAAAAGGGGGAATGATCTCGATTTTTTTTATTTTTAATTTTTTTCCGTTTAAATCGACTACTCGTTTAATGACGACAGTACCTTCATTTCGCCTCCGCAGTATACATGTATATTGCTCTGCTTCTCACATTTTACTTGATTTTGCTCTTGTCCCTCAGCTTTCAGGATAAGGGGTTTCTCGATTGTTTTTGTTTCTGATTTTTTGTATTTCTTGGATCGCGTATTACATGAGCATGGTCTTTTGCTGGTTATTCTGCTTTTCACATATTTTGACATCTTTCGTTGTCTTCAGTAAACAAACACTAATTCCTTCACCTTTTTTTCAGTTCTGTCCTACTCATTCCTTGTTCCGTTTCGTTTCTCGCACTTATACCACGGCATATCTTGATTTATGTAACTTTCAAAGACATTGTTTTGCTGGTTATTCCCTTTTATCTGGTTTTAAAACTGTTACTTTGGCTCAATTGTGTATTCGTACACAATTTTTCTTTATTCAACTACATATCATCTCCCAAGCATTCTCACCTGTGTTTCTTTAGATCTTAGTTAGCGTTCATGTTTGTCAAAGTACTTTCATATCTTTCTAACCCCCGGAGCTTTCTTTTTCCCTTTCTTTCCTTCCTGCTCCACTATATTCGTCAATCCAATAATGAAACAAACGAATTGAGTTGTTGCTCAATAGAGTACATCTACCTATAGAAAACGTTCTCCCAGTGTGTGTGAAGTCTTGGAATGGAGAGATGTCCCATCTGTGGTCGTTACAAACTCGACTTCGCATCGTCCCTCCCAAATATGATGAAGTATTGATAGTTAAATTCGTAATATTTCAAAAGATTGCAGTTTGGATATCTTTATATCATTGTTCAAAGAAATTTACAAAAAAAAAAAGACTTATGATCGAACATTCGCTAGAAACTCCAACAAAACGCCAAAAATTTGACAGCTGCAACAATACTAAACAAGTAGATATTATAAAAGCAGCAAGCAGAGAATACCTCAGGAAGTGAAGTATAGACGCAAGTCCAGAAGAAGAAAAAAAACATCACATAAACGTACTAAAGGTTTTTTCAAGACCTCTGTGGCCAAACACATGGCCGATATCTCGTCCTCCGGTCTTTGCTAGCCTTCGGGAACCAATCGTAATTTAACCACTTCAGGGCAGTCAGGCTGAGGCAAAGGCCATCCGTTTCCAGCCAGGAATTCAACCATATATACACGTCGTCGAAACCTTCATCTTCCCGCTCAGACCTCATGAGATCGTGAAGGATAACGGGGTCGTTACCTACGCCGCGCTCGCAGTACGCGGAGCCGGACACGATGTACGTGAGCGTCCTGTCGTCCCTCTCGTCCATCACGAGCTCGACGAAGATGCGCTTCAGGGTTTTGTCCTTCTTGACCACGACCCCGATCGAGCCCTTCGGGAACTCCACGCCGTCGACCATGACGATTTCGGGGATCCAGTGGCCCAAATCTCTATGGGGACGTCGTCGCCGAGCCGGATGTCCATCCGTGGCCCAGCCCGCTGGGGTCCTTCAGCAGTTTCAGCACACGTTCGATCGATGCCTCCCGTTCCTCGGGAAAGCCGGGAAGGCATGAGGTGTAGAGGAGGTTGAACATCTGCGTGTAAGGCACTGTCCTCTTCTCGTAGCCGATGATCTTATCGGTCACTTCATCCCTCTTCTTGCTATCCTTGCTGAAGAACGAAGATTTCGAAAACCTCTTCCGCTTCGGCGACGAGGACGAAGCCGCCCCGCGCCGCCGTCTTCGCCGTTCCCAGATACCACTTTCAGAAGTTCTCCTAGGGGTTCTCCGGAGATGTGAAGCACCAGTTCCAGCGTCTCGAGCCAGAAGTCCAAGTAAGTTTGGCTGCTAGGCTTGAATACGCTTTCCAGGTTCGTCAGCGTCATGTGTAACGCGTCAGCTCCCCGATAATGCAGCGCATTTTCCTCTCGTACCCTCCCTTGGACGCGTACTGGTTCAGACCCGCCACCACTTGATCGGCGAGGCTGATGAGGGACGCCAGCTGGCCGTGAGAACTTCAACGTCGATCTGCGTCGGCGGTAGCTCGGGAGGTAATGATTTCCTCATCGTTTTCGTTGCTGCTCTCGTCCCGAGGTCCAGTGTAACCTGGAGGAGGCGCCTGTTGTGATTCCGATTGTTGCCTTTCGCCAATGCCATTATTCGCCGCATTATGTTGCGAGCCCTGCGCGGGATCGTAGCGCGGAGGGGAACGTGAAGCTGCTTCTTCCCCGGGTGTCTGGTTTGAGCTCTCACCTTCGGCGCTAGGTTCATCTTCCCCATCTGAGTTATTATCGGGGGATCCGTTCGTGATTCTTAAATTTATCAGACGACACGCCTAGTGGTGTAATAATCCGGCGACTCCCTGCCGTCCTCTATAACATCCGCAGCGCTGCCGTCAACTGAAAGAGAAGCAGTCGCGCCTTGCATGGTAAAATTCCTCCACAGAAAAAAAAAAAAAAAAGAAGAGAAAAGAAAGGTTATTTGTATAAGTTATACGAAAACACAAGATATAGTGTTGCTGACGTGCGCTGTGATTATTTCCAAGAAAACGTGTACAAAACGGCAAGTAGAGATATATATATATACCTCTATCTCGCTTTGTGAAGTAGGTAGCGGGTTTTATATGAATTAGAGGCCCAGGTTGACTAACAACCTACGGGAAAGAAAGAAAAGAAAGAAAGAAAGGGAATATATAAAGGATACTTTGATATATGGCTATGCTTCCGTCGTCGTATTTTTTTTTATTTTTTATTTTTTTTTTTTTAATTTTTTACTTTTTAATTCTGCTTGTTGAAGACCTGCCTGATTTATGTAGAATATATAAGAGAAATTGGGCTTCGATTACAGTGGAGTTTGGAACGAAGTATCAGCTCGTGGATCCATGCAAATATATTTAATATTATCGGTATATTTGTGCGCTGATTACACGAAGGCTACAAGGCTTCGGGCAACGAGGTACGAGGTAATCCACTACCCGAAGTTCCCCTACTCTTTCTTTCTTTTTTCTTTCTTTCTATGTATGAGTTGACATTCGATTACTCACTCGCTTCGTTTGAAAGGAATTATCCAATTGCGGAGATGATAATAATAATTAGAACAACGATATCCTTCTTATCTGTCAATTCTTTAAATAGTACTTTTTACTATCTACTTTAGTCAGTGGCCCTGCAATTGTCCCTGGAAGTTTTGTATAGCTTTAAAGCTTGTTATACTTGTGTGTGTGTATGTATATATAATATATATATATATGTGTGTGTGTGTGTGTTAACTTGAGGCTCCCTGTCCTTTTTTGAGCCTCTATTTTTAAGACTACTAGCTGCTCCTTTTTGCTCTAATTTGATCTTCCTAGCTGAACCTCATTAATACGAAGTGTGTGTATAAGTACCCGAGCAAGTACTAAGATTCAATCAATTGATTGATTCAAGAACGGCCCCCCTTTCCTTTCTTTTTCTTTTTTCCAATTCGCAGTGACACTATTTTAGAACGCGAAGGGGGGGAAAAAAAAAAGGACGAATCCCTCGTTCGTGTCATTCTAGATCGCGATGGTTGGAATGTCACGCACAAATATAATCTAGATCTTATCCATGGACGCTACCGAGTTGAAGCTCGTTTTCGGACATTTCCCGCCTTCTGAGAAACAAGAATGATGTTTGCTTTGTGTTAGGAAGAGCTACATACAATATATGTATCCCTTGGATGCTTGTAGAAACTAGGGAGAAAGAGAGAAGAAAGAAAAACCCTTTACCTATTAAAAGATCTCGTACCTACGACTTTCGTCGCCGAGTATAGCGAGCGGTAACGATTGCTCATAATTGATAGAGATACGTGTGTCAAATTGTTTTTTATTTTTTTTTTTTTATTTTTTTTTTTTTTTTGCAAGGTATACGCCAACCAAGAGCAGGTTGACAACCAAACCCTCCAATCAGTAAAATCGTACAGTGCAGTACAGGATGCATCAATACCTAAGTACCTAGGTATTTACACCGCTCGATCCAAGTTAGGGACTTGTTCTTTCCCGTGGTTCATCCCTACTGCAAGCGTCATCCTTGTTAGTCTTTACCATTGTAGTTCTAAAGTAGCTTCGATCTGTGAGGGTTTTTTCTTTTCATTTTTTAGCGACGTCGACCATGGACGACGAAAGCGTCGTACGTCACCCATGAGACTCCATATAGGACTCATAGCTCGAACAACCTCCTCCATC
Source organism: Pezizomycotina sp. ARF18 (assembly GCA_002224055.1). Classification (NCBI taxonomy): domain Eukaryota; kingdom Fungi; phylum Ascomycota; species Pezizomycotina sp. ARF18. Next base: position 22,434 of record AZLU01000307.1, on the reverse strand, counting down.
TGGGGATTCCAGAAATAAACTTCTCCCCGCTCTCACCAACGGGTCCCTGTTCGTTTTCATAGTGATCTATTATCTTTTTCTTTCTTGGTATTGTTTAAGAATACAATCTTGAAAAATGAGGTTATTTTGTAAATAAACTATACTACTTAATACTATTTAGTAATAAGTCCGTCTCTACACTAGAGCATCCTTGAACTTAATATATGAAGGCTGCCGCCGCCGAATGCTTGTGAACGAGGGAAACGACTTACACTCATCAGCTCGATTCTTGATAAAAGACGCTACGACAATTCCAGAATTTATATTTAATTGCAGCACCGCACCCTCATCGGAGATTTACATATCGACATTTCCCTTACATACAATCGTACCCAATATAAATTCAATTCTTCAAAGATGTCCTTCGACGAAAAGTACCACCCAATCTCCGTGAAAGAAGAGAGGACAACCCCATCCTTCATGCTTACGAAGCCGAGCATTGCGAGCAGCAGGAACCCTGCCAGTTGCAGCATCCGTACCGGCGGACAACAAACGTCCTTTATGGCGTAGGATTACTCGTGTCACGGTGACGATCCTAGCGCTGACGATGCTTTGGATGGCGGTTGCGCCTTTCTTGTTCAAATGCGTACGTATGACCCATCATCCATTCCATTTCCACCATACAAAGTCGAAAGCACTGTCTTCAGATCTATCCATCTATTTATCTATATACCCGTATGTTTATATATATATATATATTATGGATACTACAAGGCTCTGCTCGAGGAAGTGCGATACTCAGTCAATAACTAACAATCTACAATTTTAACGTAATATAGGGTGGAATGATGAAAAAAAGTCACCAAAAGCTCCCACCGAACCGCAAGCTCACGGCGGAGATGATGGCGGAGGCGAGAAACCCAAGCTTCATTACGAGTTTGATGAAGGTCTGAAATCCTTCTATATCAAGCAGGGCCGCTCTCGACGATCCCTACCAGGACCACAGTGTACGCAAGGTCGTACTCGCTTCGCCGGAGGAGCACAAGGTCAAGCGCATCACCGTCGACTTTGACATCCACGTGTCGGACAGGAGCATGTGGAACGACGTCGCATCGAGGCCGGAGAAGATGGCATCATCTTCTACCGGATGTCATGTCGATTGCCCGCAGTACATCAACTTCACCGCGTCGTGAAGGTTCCGCACCAGAAATCCAAGATTTCTCCGTCGACGTCACCCAGCTCGACGTTGAGATACAAGATACTTCACCAGCGATTGAGGCTGCGAGTTTTGAAACCGTCAGCGGGAACATCCGCGCGACACACATGGCAAGGACGCCAACGTCGACGCACGGCACCTGGTTGTCCGAAGCGTTTCCGGTGATGTGAAGGGCAAGTACGGACTCTGGAACAGCGCTACCTTCGAGACTACGTCTGGCAACATCGACGTCGGCCTCGTTTCGTACGCTATCAAGGAGATCGACGCGGTTCTGAAGACCGATCCGTCTCCGTGGAAGACTACGGTCGAGTTTTTGAGAACCAGCTGAACCGCGCCTGCTCAAGGCTAACCACAGTTCCATTCCGGTTCAGTCTACCTCCGCTACCCCTTCTGACTTTCAGGGCAAGTTTGCAGCTTGAAACTACACGGTGCCATTGACGTCTTCGGCAGGGGAACCAAGGTTATCAGGAAGGAGCAGGGTATTGTAGGAAAGCTGTGGGAAGTTATCAAGGGCCATGGCCGCAGCGCGGCCTCTGTCAATACTGTTAGCGGTACATTGAGGTTGGCGTTGGACGCCAAACAGGAATAATGGATAGGCGGAAAAAAAGAACAGTATTTTCAAACGAAAATAGAATGAATATCGTCCATTCATGCAGCATGAAACTATGCTTTTTAGGATTTACTTAGCACAGAATAAAATAAAATCCCCTAAAAGTTTTTGAATCAAAAATTACATAGCCAAATTTGTAGTCGCCTATCAGAAAATATGTATCGATATTGGTGGCGGAAAAAGAAAGGATATTATTCAATGTATGTCTTTGAGATTAGGTATATATAAGAAACAAATATTATAATTCTACATTTAGTATCACGTAGATAAGATAGTGAAAAAAAAAAAAACCGAACGGCATAAGCTAAGCTACCAACAAATGCTGCCATAGCCCCATTTTCACCACCCACACGCAACACGTTATCCCCTAACCCCCACGGAACACTGGACATCATCGTTTTTGAAACTTTTTCCATTTTCCTTTTATTTTCCGATAGTCAACAAGAGATGTCATCCCTGCATATCATAGCTGCTCAGCCTCGACGCCAGAAACGTTAAAAATGCGGAGAGAAGAGTTAGTTACTAGGCAGCTAGCTCTTTGTTTTCCCTTCGTTTTGAACGACATGCAGCCCTACGGAGCTAGGCATCTAAAACCACTTAGCATTACAACGGGACGGTTATCCGGGGGGTCAGGTTCGGTTAAAGGTGCAAAATATCGAGAAGGGTCTCACAAAGCGCCGTGAGGGCTGTTTAAACGCTTGCTGCGCCTAGGAATGGAGGGAAAAAAAAAAAAAAAAAAAAAAAAAAAAAATAGAAGAAAGGGGGAGAGAGAGAGAGAGAGAGAGAGAGAGAGAGAGCCATACTCTTCTTTTGCTAAAGCTGTATCATATCATCCGTTACTTGCCAACATTGACAGCAGGGCGGTTTTGTGCGCTTCGCCACCAGGAGAAGCGCGAAAGCTTCATGTCGCGATGTATAAAGCAATGACTATCTGGCTCGAGTTTCGAAGTGTCTCAGCATCAATTAGCGTCTTGGGTTGGCAGGAAGTTTTTTTTTTTTTTAATATTCAATTAACAATTAGCTAAAAGTACTAGTAGGTAGAAAAACCAACCGCGCTCATTTCAATTCCAATTCTGTTGTGAACCATTATGGGCAGTGGCTTTTTTTTCTTGTAACTGAAACAAGTTTTTCATTACATGTCATTTTGAGAGGGGAAAAGTAATAAGATAAAATTAGCGTAAAGTAATAAGAAATAAAATAAGAAATCATTTCTCATCATTGCATTCATAAGTAGTTCCCAAGCTAAATTTGAAAAAAAAACAAGAAAAAAACAGAAAGAGAAAGAGAGAAAGAAAAAGAACCGAGGGAAAAAAAAAAAAAAAAAAAAAAAAGAATGGGAATGGAACGATATACATGAAAGTCGTGAGAAAGAAAATAATATAGGAAAACCAGCCAGATCTATCCAGAGAACGGAGAAAGGAGCGTTAAAGGGAGCCAGTAACGAATTATAACGGTGTATTAGCGAAAGAGGGGGCTCAAGGCAAAATGCACAAGCGCTGCAATGGAAAAAGACCCATGACAAGAATAGAAAAAAAAATTTTTGTTGCTTGCAGCTGCGGCTGAAACGAAAGAACAGGGAAGTGGAGGATGGTGGAAGAGGACGAGAAAAAAAAAATAATAACATAAAAAAAAATAAGAGTATACGTTCGAGAGGTGTGGTAAAAAAAAAAAAAAAAAAAGGCCGTATAGAAATACAGTGGATTATGAGGGGCGAGAGAAGGGAAAGTTGCTGTGAGATTTCGGGAGAAGGGAAAAAAAAAAGGCTTTTAGCGTCACGTTCGCTACTCCTTCTGCTGAGACTGAAACCTCCGAATAGCCAGTCATTCGCATGACGGCCGACGTGATCGATGCTGGCAACGCGAGGAGCAGGTGATCTGCTCCGTGTCCTCGACCTATCCCTCGACCTCGAACGCGAGCGTGACCTGTCGTTGCTGCCAACACTCAGAAATCTCCGGGGCCTTGGTTTCGGTTTCCGAGCCCGATCTCCTTCCATGAATGACGATCTCGGCATTGTCGAGGTCGGAGACTGAGGAAACGTCTCAGCATGCTGAGGGTATCTGGAGCCGCTGGAGGTGGAGGAGGTGTAGAAGAAGTTGTGGTGGTCGTTAGGGTTGCTCCGTTCCTGAGGACGAATCGCTTCGGCGGAGGAATTTCTCGAAAATTGAGAATTTGGGAGAGGTAGGCGGGGATTGAGGCTCTGGCCCGAGGAGATCGAAATCACAGGGGCAGAGAATCGCTTCGGGTCGGAGGGAAGCATTTTTGGTGAGTTTAGGATGGAACTACCTTTGACTCGTATGAAACGAAATTGTATATATCGAACGTAAAAGAAGCTCTCGTCTTGAGAAGACGTTCAACGTTTTTAGTTTGAATGAGTGCTATTAGATAAGTATCGAAGTAAGCCAATTGGCCTTTTCTTGTTTGGCTACTTGGAAGGGAAGATATTTTTTTTTCCAAAATAGATAGATATAGAGATTGGACAGGTGAAGATGGATCAAGTAGCTAGTAGGAGAAGCCGTCTCAAGGTCGGGGAGCCTCCCTATTATATAGACTGAATACAGTCTAGTAGATGAGTAGCATTATCGTGTCAACTTTTCTTTTTTCTATTTTTCCCTTTTTCTTTCCCTTTTTTTCTTTTTATTTTTTTTTTTATTTCTTTTCTTTTTCCCTTTGTTCTATGCTTATTGTTACTATTATATTACTGTTGTTATATTTATTTATTTATTTTCCCTCTAAGGATTTTGGCTTACTTTTTGTCTTTTTCCTTTTTCTTTTTTCCTTCCTTTCCTTCCCACAATAACGGAGCACTTACCTTCTTACTCCCTCTCTTCGTTCTTTTTTCCCATTTTCCCCTCCCTTGCAGCCATTTCCAGTTCGAACTGAAGGAGGAAGGTGAGTACCTCGTAATACTTACCTCTCGTGCCTCTGCGATGGTTGTTCTTACAAGCGCTGTGTGAGAGCTAACGCATGTGCAAACACCATTTCATGTACCCTCTAATGTACTCTCTCATCTGTAGGTCTATAGTTCGATGCAGATGTCTGGGCAAGGATTGGCGAGCTTTACGAAAAAAGACGAGAAGAATTGGGAACCTACTGGGTACCTCTAGTATGAAGGCACCGAAGGAAATGTACAAAGTCAGGAGGATTTCTGATCGCGGAGAAGGTGAGATAAAAAAAGAAAATATCCTGGGCACCTGAATGGGCAATGACTCAATGAAATCGATAGCCTTACCTTGAAAGAGCAGGCAGCACACCATCTTTACCAGTCAAAAAGAGTTGCGTTTCGCTGCTGCTCTTTCGCATCTCTTTTTTGTCATCTTTTCCTGCGGGGTCTTCTGTCTGGCCGACCGAACAAAAACAAGGCTGTCTCTTTCTAGGCCAACCCCCCCGAGAATATTGAGGGAAACGATGAACAGGAGAAGGTCTTTTCTTCCTTTTGTGATTTTTATAGTGTTTCTGCCTATAATCAGCGGTTTTCGTGATGGCTGGTTCGCGGAGGGAATAAAGCCAAGTAAGTCATGTGCCGAAAAGAAATAATTATACCCTTGCAACGGTCAAAACATTTGGTTTTTCCTCCCTCTCTCCTTCCTCTCTCTCTCTCTCTCACTTTTGTATGTATATATATTATTCTTTCTTCTGTAGTTGCTATTCTACATGTCGGTGTTTCCGACAATTGGCAGCAGCGGTAAGAATTTTATTAGTGTTTTTTTTTTTTTTTTTTTTTTCCTGTTAACCAAATACAGATAATCAAGTAAGTCGTTGCCAACGTTACTGACTAATTTTCCAAAATAGAAACAGCAGTAATAGCAATAATAGTCAGTCGTGGACCCTTTCCTATTTATTCGTTTGTCGAAAATAGATTTTGTATCTTCCTTAGGATTTGAAACCCGACTAAGGCATCTTGCAAGATCAAACGGGTTTCTATTCCCTGTAAGGAATATTATTTGGTATCCGATGGAAGGGGCCGGCACAGAAATTGCTCCAACATTCTCCGCTTTAGATGGGATCGCCCTAATGCGCGATTCTGATGGAGCTTTCAATGAATTGACCCAGACCGATATCAGATAAACTTCCTGAGCTCGTGAGAGTAGCTGGCGCTCACTAACCCAGCGCTGCAGCAAGCCATTTCTACTTATGCCGTATCGAGTATTCAATCCCCCAGTAACCTCAAGGAAGCAACTCTATTAGAAGATATCGAGAGCCAAAAATTACAATAGTTATCGTTAGTACAAGGCCAAGGAAGGTCAAAATGGCATGTGGCACTTATGCAGATTTGTTTCGATGTTTAAGAAACCTTTTTCGGTCAGAAGGCGATTCTTAGCAATTGCTAGCCCTTCCAGACTGACGTCTGATATGGCTTTCTTGCTTTACCTTTAGACCCTCAAGAAGGAAATTTTCTCCTTCCATTGATCCTTCCATAGCCCTTCCATCGCCGTTTTCCGAAGTCAGTTTGGTTTTGAATGATCTTTATACGAGACGAACCAATCAAAGGCGAGAAGGGTGAGGAAGGGCTGAACTGAATATCCTTGCCGGATCCGGACACTGGCAGTCTTTGGCGTCGAAAAAAGTCAATGCATTTCTTGCTCCACACCTCATCGCGTACAGCGAGGTCCTTTTTCTCTCTTTATCTCTCTTTCTTCTCCGTGGAGACGGAGACACCGAAAGAGGCTCTTGTGCATTTGATAAACACTGAGTTGTGGAAGGACAAGACTAGAGGGAGAAAATATCTGCAAGTTTCTGCATTCCCCAAGAAAAACTTTGCAAAATAACAGTCATGCACACTCTTGGTGCTTTCTGTCAAGGGACCAACCACCGTTGCCTTCTAAGGCTTGACGGTATTATGGATTTAGCGGGAAATACGCTATACCACTCTCCATAGGATGAAATCAAAGGTGTCCTTGGGGTGTCCGGAGGATTCTCGATATTCCCCGCTAATCGTCCTTCCCAGAATGTTCTTGGCAGCCTATCCTATAACGTCAATGCTCGAAAAGGGCCAAGAGGGGGATATCGGATATCGGCAAGAGCACGAAAGAACGTCTTCAATTCGTTTATCTTGCACGTGGTGTTGCTGGGTGTTTTTTGATGACGCATCAGCCTTCGTAACCTCATTAGCAAAAGTCCGGGCTCCAACTTGGAGCCCGGACATAATTTGATAAGAATAAGGAACGGTAGATAAGAGAGCGCTGATAAAGTGTTGTTATGGATATTCACACTAGGAGTCGCGTGCTTGAATTGTTGGCTTAATTGGACGAGTGGAATCTTGCTGTAACTAGTAACAAATAAACGACAATGTTAGTGCCTTTTCTTGCCTTGCTCCCACCCCAATATTCGTCAGGATAAGTCTGCACGGTATATTAGGAGCTCGTCATCCGGGGATTGTCCAGTGTCCTAATAAAAGCCTCTCTGGTTAGAACCCAGCGGGTTTATTTTTGTAAATTGGTGCTATTTTTGTATATTGGTTCTTGAAGCTTATGAACAAAGCACTATTGCATGTTGTTCTCCAAACGAGTTGGGCAATCCCATGTTTGGTTAATATACATATCTTAATAGATATAAATCAATAAAATAGCTCCCAAGCAGTATATCAGCAGTTTAGATATCGCCCTTCCTGTTTTCTTTCTTTCTTTCTTTCTTTCTTTCTTGTTTTTCGTTGTTATTCGCAACCTTTGATCCTAGATTGCTCTTTTGTCATGATCACGATTATTCATTCTTCGAATCAATCTAGATTGTGTGTTCAGTTGCAAATGAATCGTTGTGAATTATATACTTTGCAAGAAATTATGTTCAAATAAATGCTTAAAAGTAGTACATGTATACTAATCGAAATCTAAGTATATACTTGTATAACTGTAATGGACTGTTATTCTCTCTCTACAAACCGATCCAAACATATTTCTACCTAAAACACTTCAACACGGCAACATATCTTCCTCGGTCATTGCAGTTCGGCGAGCTAATTCTTGTCGCACCATCCTTCTGTTCTGGTTCCGAAATACATCTCTCTCGTTCAAGTGCCATGCGAATTATCATTTTGATTTCGGGGCTAAAAAAGGAACGAAGCGATCATTAGTATGCGACAGTAATATAAACTAACTGTTTTCATGTATAATAATTAATTTTATTACAGAATGGAGAGGGCAAAAAATAGGGAAAGATTATACCAATAACTAAATATTTGCTTCTATGCTCTTCGTTATCCCAGACTCCCTCTGGTAACCGATTTCCTCCCCAACCCAGATGGAAGCCGAGGCCTCAGGGTGCCATAATGCTTTCAACGGAGAACTTGTTTTCCACCGTACCGTTAGCCATCTTTGCGTTGGAAGGAGTCCGATGCGATGGATGAGCCAAAATCTTCCGGTTCTGTTCCCGAATCCGCTGTTCCCGGAATCCGAAACTCAAAGACCTCAAGACCTGTTAATTTTTCGAAACCCTCCGGAGGGATAATCCGCCGTTCCACCAAATCGGTCGTGAACATTCCACGGTGCTCCGACCCAATCGTACTCCAGCCAGTCGTTCAGGCTCTCCTGGCTGTTGGCGCACATGATGCTATCCGTTTGGAAGACCAGCAGCCATTCGGCCGGACCGATCTGGGTATCATAGAACCACAGATTCGTCAGGAGCAAGCTGATATCCTCCTGACTAGCTAGCGTCACGTTGTCGGGTAGCGTCTTGATATCAAGCTTGCCATTCCTCTCCTGTAGCTGTATCGGTATCGATGCATTTATCTTTTCCACCGCGCCTCTGAGCGAGGAAGAGAAACCTCCAATCATTCGTACGACCGACATCATGTGCAGCATTAGCGGCGCGAGCGTGCCGGCTGCCGCGTCTCAATAAGGAGAGCCACCTTCGTCCGTTGTACGGCGAAGGGGTGGTCTATGAGGATGATAATTGACCTTTACTCTAGGTACATTATTGGTTATTACATCTGCAGACGGCCGAACATGGATAACACCAGCTAAAAACCTCCCATGTCATTTCGTGCAAGTTAGAATCCACTAAATGTAATTATTTCTTTTTTTCTCTCATATTTAACTATCAACAGATGCGAGATTCGGAGTTCTTACACAAACAGAGCTAGATATCGCAAGATAAAAGTACCTCTTCGTCCCTGGCCGTAACGACATTACATTGGTACGCGCGATGAACGAATCATCGACGGTTACCGGACCAAACTTCATTGTTTTGAGCGGCTTGTATTTTTTGCTGTCGTTCCTTCGCAAAACGTCTCGTGCTACAGCGAACCAGCTGCTTCCTTGAGATGTGAAGAGAAAAAGTTACTAAGAGGCGATCTAAACGGTATGATTCGAAGCCAGCTCTTTGACTGGGCCGGAAGCAAGGCGCGGGTTGAGGTTCAAAGGAGTGTATGAACGGCGCCTGAGATATCCCAGACGTCGGCAGCTAAGCAAAGGAATGACTTGGATAAACAAAACGAGAGAGAAAAAAGAAAGAAGACTGAGAGACAGTACAGAACATAATATTCAGAAATGCCAGATAAAGGAGAGAGGAAAAGAAAATGTAAAAAATAAAGGACAAAAGGTCCAGCGAGGGAAAGACGTTCGGGAAATATATTACATTTTTTTTTCTCGGACACCTAGGGTTTGATATACGAACCCTTCGCTGGAAATTCCATGGTGAGAATTCCTGAGCCCCTCGATATTGCAGACGTATAGAAGAGCCAGCGCACCCTTTCAGGACCGGACATCGTCAAGGAGTGCAGTATAATTCAGTCACGCGGCACCTTGTTTTACGTAACCCTCTTCAAATACGTCCATTTTCCCGTTACGTGATCGTCAAACAGGCAAGCAGCCCGGAACTTAAAAAGTAAACCTACTAAGTGTTCAAGTTAGGGATATTGTTTTTTCAGCTACATCACTCTCGATAGGAATGGGAATAGAGCAAGAGTGGGAATCAAAACACGTGCCGACCCGATATCTGCTTGGCATGCAAGGGATCACAGCTTTTCAGAAGTCTCTGTAGAAAACAAGGAGACTCTCGAAAGAGTAAAAGATCACTAAGGATCTAAAGGACGATTTTAAATAAATTATCATTATAATTGCGGAATCGAGGCTTCTCTCGATGGTTTGAGGTTAAAGTTTTCTAGACCGGCCCTTTCGCTTAAGGCTTGTACACCCGGCACGTTTCAGTACATTCATGAGTTTCCTTTTTTCTTTTTTTTTTTTTTTTCTTTCTTTCTTTCGTATTTTTATAAAGTGTTATTGTTTATTGAATTGAAAGTTCGCGGCATTGTTTATCTTAGGTCTTCAAACGCTGGTAATTTACAAAGATGTAAACCTTATAGATTGTTCTTGATACGAGATTGGGTCATTATTATCAATTATTCGTCACGACAGGTAACGCGATGATGCTGAACCACTCGGCAGTTGATAGTAGTGTAATCTGGGGTAAACTCGTCCCAAGTTTCGCGATTCGACGGCGAACCTCCTGGAAAACTATTACACTTTGCATGGGACAGGGCCCTAGGGGTTGGTTAGACGAATGGCAACTTTACCGCAGGCCCCATGGAGTTTTTTTTTTTTTTTTTTTTTTTTTTTTTTTTTTTTTACATGTGAATTACTTGCTGGAAGGCTGAGACGCTTCTCAAAAAGAGGGCAGCGCATTTAAAATAACCTATTCCTAGAAGGCGCAGAGAATTTTCCCGGTTAGTGAGAACAAAAACAATTTCACATTCAAGGAAACGGACTTGAGAGATAAGTCAGGAGCGGGATGGATCAGAAAAAGAATATTTCTCGGGATAGAAGTGCTCTCAGTAAAGCATATATATTGGAACTTTTTTTTTTTTCTTCTGGTTTCCTAAAAACCCGACAATGGGACAGTCTTCCGCTACTCCAGGGGAAATTAAAGAAGTTTTCACGAGAGTGTGCAGCACACACTAAGCACGAGTATATATGTAAGTATACTGCAAAGAACGGCGATCAGTTTTCGACTAATTTCTGCCCGTCGGAGCCCATCCATTTTTGTGGCAAAAGGGAATCTTTCCCGTCTTGAAGGCGCACCGCAATAGATGGAAAAGTTATATAGAAAAACGATGTGCGGTATTGACAAATTACACCACCCCAACACATCCATCCCGATTGCAGCAGTCTTATCATGCTCAGCCGCAGGCAAACGCCGAGCCCAGAACACGCCTGCTTGGGCCCCTGCGGCCTGCAAGGATGATGAGGGTTAATACGTCTTGGTTGCTCTAAGTATACTTACTGGTGCGCCCGTGGAAGAATGGAAGTAGAAAAGAGTTACGCCCTCAGAACGCGTTCTTTCCAATAATAATAATAATAACCATAATAACAATAGCTAAATATTTTAATAAAATACCCGTCAGATTGAAGTCATTGTCACTGTTATTATAGAAAATCCAACGGGTATAATAATATGGGGGGTAAAAGGCAGAAGAAAAATACGTGGAAACAGAACACCCTAGAGAAGCGAAGAAAGAGAAAAAAAGGAAAGAAATTCACAACAAAACTTGACAGAAAAAGGGCTCTCTCAAAAGTGGTGTAGTGGTGGGGTGGAGTTACAAAATAAGTAGTGAGCACTGAGCACCGAGCACTGCATATCAGCCTACGGTGTATATCCATCCATTTATGAGCGCCTCTTTTGTTTCGTTTTTTTTTTTTTTTCCTTTCTCTCTCTCTTTTTTCGTCCTGGCGTTACTAGGAGGTAACCTGGTCCTGCACTTTCTTTTTTTTTTTTTTTTTTTAACTGCTAAATTTAAAATTAAACACAACGTTCGCACTCACACCCTGCTTTTGGGATTGTTTATATAGAAACCTTTTCGGCCATTTTCCTGATGGTTTCACCTTCTCTGGTCCCCTTTTCGATCTCGTTTTTTTCTGCTCGCGCTGAAGAGTCTTTCGCTTGCTCTTTACTTACAAAAGGCATCCTCTCGCTATAATTTACTTTTTTTTTTTCCCTTTACAATACCAAGTAGTTTAAAGTTGGTTGTTCTTGGACTTTTGTCTTTTTTTTTTTTTTCTTTTTTTTTGTACTTCGATTTTGCTTTCTTGAATAACCTCACCCCTGGCTCCCTTATTTGTCACAGATTTATAGCCTTTTTAAGTCGCATTGTACCGTACCCAGCTTGGTGAGATCGGAAATTTAACCTGTCCCTCTCGGTATTCCTCGTCGCATTACGGGAAGGTGTTGTGACAAGCAGACAGTAGCAGTATAATACTATTTTAATCGGTTTTTTTTTTTTTGACAGCCTTGCCAAAGCCGTCAAATCTCGCTCGTTTGCATTAAATACAGGGAAACCCCCCCCCTTCCTGGAAAAGAAAGAAGGAAGAATGTCATATAACAACTCCATCCCAACGAGAAGACCTACGGTCACCCTCAATCACCTCAACCTCAATACTCTCCACATCAACCGTATCCACCGCAGCCGGGAGCTTACCAGCAACAGCCAGACTATCAGCAGCAGCCTCAGTACTACCAACAGCACCCACAGCAGCAACAGCAGCAACCCGTTTATCATCAAGAGCAGCCCGTTTACTCGCCGCCGCCTCAACAGCAGCAGCAACAACAACAACAACAACAACAGGAGCAGCAACAACAGCAAAGCAGCAGCAACAGCAACAGCAACAGCAACAGCAACAAAATTTGCCAGTAGAAGTACAGGAGCCTCGAAAACAGCCACCAATGTCGGAGGTAAGATGAACGCAAATGGCGAGAGGGAATGGGAGAATGGAATGTGTGACTGTTTCTCGGATATGGGAATCTGTAAGTGCTCTCGAACATTATATTCATTGTGTTTGCAAAAAAAAAAAAAAAAAACACGGACATTATATATATATACACATCGAAAGTACGGTTCACTAATTCGTTCTACAGGCTGTAAGGCTTTCTGGTGTCCATGCATGACCTACAGCACAATCCAACATCGTGTAAGACACAATGGTGATATGAGCGCTACAGCAACTGCAATGGTATTACTCCTTCTCGACCTTTGAAGACAATTTTTTCTCCTCTTAGAACATTATTTTAAATGGCTAATGCTAACCTGTTAATAATAGGCCGTGTATTGGTTGGACTGCTTTGACCTACTTTGGTTGCCAATGGATCCTCAGCATGATACAACGTGGCGATGTTCGTAAGTATATTCGACTTTGTATTTGATTTTTGGGAACGAGATGCTAACAATGCGCGTTTTTTGTTTTTAAAAACAGATCCAAATACAATCTCGCTGGTTCTGGTTGTGGAGATTGCAGTCGCCACTATTGGTGCGGATGCTGCACGTTAAATCCAGGAAGATAAGGAAACCAGACTGATGGCTGAGCACGCCGTCAACCAGGGAGGATACCAGCAAAACAATGGAATGAACTACGCTCCTCAGAAGTAAACATTTTTCCGCAGCAAAAATATACCTACTTGTAATAGCTCAATCCCGGTTGATGTAATTTCCTTCAACATGAACCGCCACTTTTCTTTTCGTCTTCAAAATTGTATTCTTAAATAATTTCAATTGGGTCTTTCAAGCTGGTTTCTTCGGTGTACATTTTCTTAGCTTATATCGGGAGAATATCCATTCTCTACACACTATTATAGTCATCATCACTTCGCGACATGCGAGTATGAGAATTCTCTCTTAACTTCTTTTGTCTCCATTGCGATACTGAACATAGTGTGTATACAAAACGCATAATTTCACAACGTGGACGTTCATGGGTCCTCTCTGTTAGAATAGTATATGAACGCGATGCGCGCTAGTTCACTTCCCAAACAGCGTCGCAGCTCGAATTGGTCCTTTCTACAGCAACAAATAGGTCGTGCATAAAGACCTCTACGACACGTATAACCGTCGGGTTTCTCTCGCCGTGTCCGTCTGTCTGAGACCCTTGATGTCGGGGCCTCCGAAAGAAATCTTTTGCATGTCACCAGTTTAAATGAATATTCTCGTATTCCCGCCCTCCCAATAATCATGAGGAAAAGATTTTCCGGAAGGCTCGCTGTCATTGAGGAATTCATGATCGGTGAAATCCCTCAATTATTTATCATCCAAAAAAAAATTTTTTTTTTTTCGTTCAAAGGGATTTGGATAGTTTCATGACGCGGATTAATGACTGGTATAGGGGGAATACATTACTACTATCCCCCTAGTCGAGCAATTTGCAAATTCCTTCTTACGTTCTCTTATATAAACAGATCTCAAAAAGTTTACAGTACTCATAAAATTTCGCCTTGACAGGCTGTATGGGCGGAATACCTAGCTAGGTAAGTAGTTAATGAATCTTGTAGTATGGTAAAGAATTACCAGGGTCAGCGATCAGGAACCGCCTGGGTGAAGTCTTGATCCAAGCGAATTTGCTCGCGGCGGTCCAACCCCTGCATCTGTTGAAATGCCTCAAAAGAGGTGTCTTTCTTTCTATTCTTGCGGTTGGCAGCCAGCTGTAAATCAACACCGATTTGCAAGCGAGTCATGGACCTAATTTCAAAAGGGTACCGTTGAAGACCTCATCGCGAGCCGTTTGAGATATGACTAGTTGCTGCGGGGTAAGTCAAGTACTTTCTGATCACACCACAAAAAAAAAAAAATAAAGTCAGGCTATTAATTTGTTATTATTTCTGCTTTGTAAAGTTAGATCGCAAATTATCAATATATCCATTTTTTTTTATATATCGACCAGCGCACCACGAAAGTGTATGCTATATACATTCAATATTCGTATTAAATTGAAATATATATATATAAATAAATAAATAATAAAATAATTAAAATAATTAAAATAATAAAATAATTAAAATAATTAAATAATAATAATACTAAGCACTAGAGGCTCTGTTGAACTGCAAGTTGGTGATATGTATGTCTCAGGAATTTACGCATGTGCAGAAGTGGAGAAACTCTCGCATTCACGCGTTCAGGATCGTAAGCTCTGCCCGTATTTAATCATCGTGATTGGCAGTTTACAGTGCGCAAATTTGCAATTCACTGGGCCTTTTTTTTTTTTTTTTTTTTTTTTTTTTTTTTTGGTAGCATTGTTACGCATTCGCCTATAAACGGTTTATTTCCAACGTAGCAATACTTTGACATAATATATCTTAAAGGAGCTCTATATGTTGGATATATATATATATATATATATATATTCTCACTATATTCTCCAAGATGTTCCGGAGCTGAGCATTCCATGGGTTCTTTTTCTTTCGATCCTTCTTTCTTTCTTTCTTTCTTTCTTTTTTCTATTATAACAAGGAGACGGAGCTGGCCACATATTAATTGTACTTTATGATCATATGAGAATAATATAGCCTAATGAGATATATAGTCTAATTAGTATACTTAAGTATGCTGTCTACGAGCTTGTCTGTCGCTAATCAAGCTGCTACATAACAAAGTGCGAGCAATGTTAGCGAGAACAGCTTGAGAAACAGGTCTCTTGTATGCTGGGAAAGATGTGCCATCGCCACTGAGCATTATTTGCAGATTTGCTTCAACTTATCTTTCGAGAATGCTTCAATGTCTAATGTAGAGAGAAGAACTTGCTTAGTACTAGTGAGAAAACAAACAAAAAAAATGTCACCAAGATGCATCAAGATAATCAGAGAGTAATGCTTCATGGAATGACTCTTAATTTCTCCACGACCAAAGATCAATAAGAGAGAAAAACGAAAGAAAAGGAAAAAAGAAAAAAGAAAGAAAGAAAGAGGTATTTGAAGATGAAGGCAGATAAATTCCCACTAAATATGTTAATTAATCGACTGATCAATCGGAGCCGTTGATACCATCAGAGTCGCCAGATTCATTAGAGTGCTGTTTAGACGAACTGCACCTTGAAGCTATGGGGAAATTCTATCTGTCGTCTACCTTTTACACTCTGATGACTGGCCGCCCTGTACGGCTGCGTTTCCTCCGCTGGTCCGTCTTCCCAATGCACCGAACGCCTTTCGCGCTGCCTCCTAGAGGTTACCTGTCATGTTCCAACCGCCCACGCCGTATCGTTCGGAAACGGTAAGCGAGGCAGAGCACGCATGGCAGCTGGCGGAGGCTTAGAAATCGAGGAGGAATCGAGCTTCCAGGGTTGAAACCTCCTGGAATAGGTAGGCCAGAGAATGGACTGCTTTGGCCTTGGCCTGTAAATGACAAACCGGGCATTGTTTCCACTCTGGCCAAAGCCCTCCATGGGCGATACTGTTCTGAATGCCGGCTAGGAGTTCTGCCGGAGATAGGATTTGGCGTAGAATTAGGCGTAGCACCGGATACCGCGTCGGACATCCCACTGGACACAACGCCGGACACAGCGCCGGGCATCATGCCTGGCATGCCTACCGTATTGAACTTGCGATAGGTGCAAAAGAATGTCCTGGCATTGGTGTTGCAGGCCGGACGGGAATTTCGTCCGTATCTACCGGTATTCTTACGGGTATTCGAGCTCCTCTTCCTCTTCTATGATACTACGGCCCGGCGGCATTCCCGGAGGGAAATCGCTCCCGGCCGTGGGCTCCTGGGTCCTCTTGGTGGAAGCTCCTAAGAGGCGGGTAATTAGTCCACTCTTCCGCAGACTCTGGTTCAAAATCTAACAAAACGTCGGGTGGCGGTGGACTCGCACGGGCTAGGCACGAAGCCGCTGCTGATGGTACTACACGGCGAGGCGGGCAAAACGGTATAGTATCAATGGGAAACATATTGCCGTCTCCAATAGGTGAGCCTATAGTGTCTATTGAGGTAATGAAACTTATTATCGGCCCTTTCATATCACGGACCGAGTGAGTACCGCTTCCCCCAAACAGCGAAGGAAGTTCAGAAGGTACGATCCTTGGGGGAAAACGTGGGAATTCCAAGCCGGATTTGTCACCGAAGGGCTCCATGGACCCTGGAGGCGCCGCCGGAAACGGTGTCGGGCTGAAAACCTCCTGGGCACTGTTGGCAATGACTGGCGCGCGTCCGAGTCGTCCTGGGTTGCCATACTCTTCGTCAAACATCGGTTCGGGCCCAGGTCCGTGCTGCGCAAACCGCGCGGGCGGTGGCGGCATGAACTGCTCTTCCTCAAATGAAGAATACGAGCTGGAGTCTGAGATGTAACCACGATCAACGTCGATGAGCAGCAAGAGCAGTCACTACGTTGCCAGAGTTTACTCGGACGTCAACGCTGCCACCGCCATCACCTCCGTGTGGTAGAAAAGGGCTACCAGGATAGCCGATGAGACCTCCGGGTGGGGGCCACATATTTGGTTGAGAGGGCTGAACGATTGTTACGGGCCCGCAGTGGGTGCATGCACCGCTTCCACCTCCTCCGCTGTTATCGTTGCCGCTATCGCCTCCGCTTTCCTCGTCGTCGCTTTCACCGATGGTAATCTCGAAGTTCGCTGCACGCTCAGTGTCGTTGTCGGAGCTAGACTTGCGGATATGTAAGAAAAGAAGTCCGAAGATGAGAATTAGAGCAGCGGCGCCGAAGACGGATCCGAAAACAATACCAACTATCTGCCCAGTGCTTAATCCGTGATCAGAAGGGGGTGATGTAGTATAAACAGTGGAGGGGCTGTGAAGATGAAGAAAAACTATGTTTGTTCTAACGGGACCAGGTGGCAGCGTAATTGTGATCGAACCAGGAATGGGAGATGGACCTGCTTGCTGCGTTGCCATACGTTCCTCAAACAGAAGAATGTCTTATGGCATCCAGAGTTCGCCGGCATAAAAAGGATTACAGAAGTTCTCTGCGTTTGCGAGATGCTGTTTCCACCACTATAGAGTTCTATAAGGAAAGAGGGGCTTCATAATCTGCGACGGGCGTTTGCTCTATAAATATATCATATTTCCCCTCGTCCAAATAAATACAAGTCTGATACCCGTACACTACCTTACATTGGGACGAGGGTTATGCTTCTGTATCTTGCCAATTGCATACGAAATTACATCACGATGGACCTTGAGGTAAATCCTACGAGTTGCTGTTCCTTAAGATTTCCGCGTCGTCACGAGTGTTCTAAACGGCTCCTCGCATCAGCGCACCGAATTTCAGGCGGAAATGGGGCGCAAACCCGGCTACAATTACTGATTTGCAGTTCAAGCATCACAACATTAACTTTATGATGCGTCAAGAAGGAAACGCTCCGTATAACAGCGTTAAGTCGAAATGACGTTGGACAGCCTTGACGTGGCAAGGTAAAAATTTGAGATGATGCTGAAGCGTGGGGAACGTTTCTAGAAGGTCACACAAGCCGGGTCGTACCGGCTCATCTGCTCTGCGAGATGAACGCCCGTAAGTGTGATGTTCCGTACCACCATAGAATAATACATCTCCAGGATGTGAAAATCATGTCGAAGAAGAATATCAAAATCGAGTGTGGAGAACTCATCTAACTTTTGGGTTAGCCCGCAGAACTATGCTTTTAAGCTCCCTTCTGAATCAGTTCTCTATTTAATTTGGATTTTTTTTTTTTTTTTTTCATTCTTATACATCCTTCTTTCATCCTCCAAACACAACCTTTCTTTGAGTTTGCTCTCCTCAAACAGCGCCGTCCCATTTGTCATCGTTTTCTAAGAATGTCTCTGGGGCCAAGGAATTGTATCCCTCCAGTGCTAGGGCTTCCAGTTCTAGGAACTCTGGTTCTTGGTTGAGGCCGTGAAACCATGCTCCCTGTATAATTAAAGCTGCTCCTCGTGCTTTCGGTGGTCTCTGTCTCAGCCTCAGTTCCGTATGCCCTCTTTCCATGGTCCCTGGAATGTAATGCTGGTGCTTCCTCTTCAGGTTCGGAGATATCTAGGAAATCTGTTCTGCTCCAGCCGTATGATCGATCCCTTCATTGTCTTTGTCACCTATCGTGTGCTTAAAGTCTGTGTCTGTTTTCAAGCACCTGCTGACCCTGCTCATCATATCTGAGCTCTGGTGGAAATTGGATTGGAGGTAGTTCTGCAGTTCTTCGAATCTCCTCCCGGAAGTCCCGCTTCCTGATCCACCTATCGTTAATCCTAAATCTTTCCGGAAGACGTTCATATCAAGATTTTGATCCTGCAAAGCGTTCTCGGACGTAGCCAAGCTGGAGTTTACTCTCCAGGTTTCCACCTTAGCTTTACCCCGTTCCCCTGCGGACTCCACCACACCACTGTTAGAGTGCTCGTAGTTTTCTAGGACACCGTAGTCGCTGACGTCGTCGACATCATCATGACCAACTCCGGGAATAATTTTGAGGTGTCCCTCCCGCTCCTCCTCCTCCACGTCAAGCCAACCCAAAACGCAGTAGCTAAGAACATAAGCATCACGATCGAGCTCGTAACTACTATGGTCCTTTGCAACGGAACCCAGTTGTCCCAAGTGTCTGCGACTAATACGGGCATTGTTGGCTGTCCCGAAATCGTCTTATACGTGGTGTAAACTACGGTGGAACCAACAGAATTCGTGAAGTAATAGTGGAAGGACCCAGCAGTCCACCAGGGCGGCCGTCACTGCCAACAGGGATTGCTTGGCCTCCTTAAGGGATATTTTTGAGATAGTCTTACTGACCAAGTTCGTCTTTGTGACGAACTTGAGTTGGTGCTGCTGTGGGAAAGAGGGTTCCTGGAAGCTGCCAAAGAGTTTATCTTGGGTAACAAAGACAGTAGGAAGCGGTCGTCCGTTCTTATCCGTGAGTACGTTTGGAGAGCTCGAGATTTTGGCAGCGTCGTGGGTTTTGTCTCTATTGACGCAAATCCAAATACCATGCCATCCGGGAGACTCTGTCAAGAACGCGAGTAAGAATATAAGTATAATTTTAAGTAATATAATACCAGAAAGATCTACAAAGGAGATTACGACCATCATCAAGGCGGCAACCTACCGGTCCAGACTGTAGCGTGCTTTGTTGTGCTGTAAACTACCGTCTTTTTGTGACCCTGAGAGTCGGTAACTATAGTTGTGACAGGACTTATCAGAAAATCGTTGTGAGGGCCAATTGACTGTTGTCTTTTCTTATATGCGTACCCATATTACCGTCAAGATAAATCATAAGGGCTAATCGCTGTGAGACAAGTACCCTGCATGACAGGCGCTTCGTACCCTTTGAGCAATTTAAAGGAAGACAAGTCTGAAAGCTTCCAACTTGCATACTTCTTAGAATGAAGAAAGCAAGACAGCAGTATAAGCGTTGGACGGCAAGTGATCCAATTGCTCTTGGCTGTAAAATGTCC
This sequence comes from Pezizomycotina sp. ARF18, assembly GCA_002224055.1. Lineage (NCBI taxonomy): Eukaryota > Fungi > Ascomycota > Pezizomycotina sp. ARF18. The sequence goes on along the minus strand of AZLU01000307.1, from coordinate 2,517 downwards.
TTGCGAAAGACATCATGGCACGCTTAACAGAAAATAAATTCACATATAATGCAACGGGCCGTTTCCGCAATTCTTTGGATCTAGAATTATTGGCATTAGTACGAATACTGATAGTATTCTACTTTAGGATTTACTAATAAGCAGTTAAGACCTCCAAGCAAAATAATCACGTACGTTTGACATGATGAAGCCCATAAGACGTATATAAGCAATAGTCCTAGCTCTTAGGCATCCTTCAAAGCACGTCTAGATAGCTCTCCACGTTTGTCTCCGTCCAAGGTGATCTAATCTGAAAAGTAAGCGAATGGATACCCCTGGTAGATCTCTAGAGCGGGAAGGCCGGAATTAAAAATGAGAGAAAAAAAGAAAAAAAAAAACTCCTGAGGTTTGTGATGTGGGTTCCCTTTCGCGAAGTCGCCAGAGCTATCAGCGCTTGGGTTGAAATTGAAGACCGTTCGGGGGTCCGGGAACCGTACTTCTTTTTTCGCTAGCAGCTTCCGTTCAGCCTCTTGAAAATTCAGCCTCCTAAAAGCCACTTAAAGATATATAAGTCTAGTTCTTCTTTTTGGATACTTCTTAAATTTCTATTTTTGGCGGATCGGAAAGTATGTGCACTTATAGAACTTATAGAGCACTGAGCAGTTATTTATTGATTGATGTAAACGACACGAATCTGTGAGGCTGAGCCAAAGGATATACCAAGTGAAATAATGCATTTAGTTTGATTTAGTGTAGTATCTATATAATTGTTCATTCTTCAAAGCGCTTGAGCTCTGCTGCACACGCTGTAACGTTATCGATACAATTTGATACTACTACTACCACTACTACTACTACTACTACTATTTTCTTTATAGCACTTCCCCTATACTTCTTTCTATTCTGCTAATACCCCCTTCCTTTTCTTTCTTCCTCTTTCCTTTTTCTCGAATGAACGATTGAAGATATACATTCACGGTCCTTTTTATTTATTTATTTATTTATTTATTTGACTAACATCATCTCTCCCTTTTCAATCCGTCCCGCTTATCGATATCCTTCCAGTTATTATTAGTTCCGCACGTGTCGTCCCACTCAGCGACTATGAGATTCAGAAGTCAGCTCAGCGGTGCAGGCTTGCTCCTCTGTTTTGGTGCCACCGCTTTGGCGAAGCAGCCTTCGGTTACCAAACTTCGGCTTGCAATAATTCCCCAGATTTATGCTCCGACAATATAACGAGGTCACATTCCTGTAAGCAAGCTAGCTTTCTTTCAGTTTCGATCGTTCTTTTAGACATGTTTCATCATTTAGTAACCCTCGATTGTTTTATCCTAAATGTAGTGGAGCACACGACAGCGCGCATTCGTGAGAGATAGTACGACAGATTATTCGGTGGCTGCAAACCAGTATTTCGACGCACCGGCGGCCTGGACGCCGGAGTAAGGTTGCTACAGGCACAGGTACAAGAAGTGAAGACGGGGGATGGGAATCCTTATCTCTGCCACACGAGTTTGTGGGTTGCTGAACGCGGGCCCAGTATCCTCATGGTTAAAGAAGATTAAAGTTGGCTCGACAATCATCCGTCTGAAGGTGAAAATACCGCCGATATCCAATTTATAGAGTGATGTTTTTTTTTTTTTTGTTTGAGATCGCCGCTCGTTCATGCTCATAAAGAAATACTACCATTTAGTTGTCACGATTCTTCTGGTCAATGGACCAACGCTCCCCGCTACGACTTACAAGACGGCCTTTGATTTGGCGGCCTGTCCGATTTGCTTTATGAACCGGACTCATCGACCGCGACGTCGTCATGGCCAACACTGCAGGAGATGATCGATTCAAAAAAGAGGGTTGTAGCGTTCTCAGCACCGGGGCGACTAATTCACCAGTGCGGGTATCCTTGATGAATTCACCTACATCTTCGAGACGCCGTTCACAGTAACCCAGCCCTACTGGTTTCAATTGCACATTGACCGACCGCATAACTTGCCGTATGCTGGTGACAGGATCCCTTTCATTGAATTCATTTCCTTTATGACGACGTGGGCGCGTTTGGAATCTTGATTCCTAATGATACGTATATCGCGACACGAACGGCTTAATGGCACTGGAAACCTTCTTGCCTCCGCCGACCAATGCGCTGGTGAATGGAAGCAACCCTGGATTATACTTGTGGATTTCTTTGACCGGTACTTCTTTCCTTCCCGATGTGTGCTTTTGATTGAATTTGCCCTTATCTAGTACTGAATAATAAAAGAAACGGATTTATCCTCCTCAATCACTAACCTATTTGACCTCAACAGGGACCTGCAATCAAAGTTGTCGACGACTTGAACGGCGTTTACAAAATGCTGTTACCGTGTAACCCCTTCGCCCCTCCGTCACGAATGGCGGATACAGTGGCCCTTCAGGAAGGGCAGGCCTTCAGAAGCTTGCATGATGGTGGCAAACAATGGTTCCGTTTTACGCTGGCTCAATGGATCATAGCGCCGGAAGCTGGATGGGTACCACTGGCAACGCATTTGATTTCTCCTTAGG